>RQTK01001006.1:54956-83012 GCA_003991915.1 Elysia chlorotica | reverse complement strand
TCTCTCTCTCTCTCTCTCTCTCTCTCTCTCTCTCTCTCTCTCTCTCTCTCTCTCTCTCTCTCTCTCTCTCCCACCCTCTCTCTCTCTTTCCCTGTCTCTCTATTGCTGTCCCTTTCCCCCTCTCTGTCTCTTTTTCTCTCAGTTTGTCCATTTCGTCTTTGTCTCTGTGTGTCTTCTGACCATCTATCCGTCTGTCTGTCTGTCTGTCTGTCTGTCTGTCTGTCTGTCTGTCTGTCTGTCTGTCTGTCTGTCTCCCTCTCTTTCTCTCTAAGTCTTTTGTCCTTATCCAAACAGGAAAATGACCTACTTAGATGTCCAGTAAACACTTAGTGTTCTTCCTGGTTTCTTATGGATGGCCTAAATACAAGAAACTTGTAGAGAGAACACCTGTCTAACATTAAGTTGCTGTTACGTAAACCGGGCTGAACAGGGAATAAGCTGATCATCGTAATAAAACATAATAGCTTACAGACAGTGCTCTCGAGTGGAAGCTATAAAGAAATGAAAAGAGAAAAGCGTAATGCTAAAGACGGCCAAAGTAAGATTTTGTGTATCCCCAGTTGGCTCTCAGGCTGTTTTTCTTTTTTTAGGACATTACCTAGAAGGTAAAAGTATTTTGTTTAAATTCCATGCAAAGATGTGAGAAAAGGTATGAGCCGGTATTCGTAAGTAGCTACGCCAGTATTAGTGATAAAGACGATTAGGACTAGACAACAAAAAAGATAACTTTTAATGTTGAATTAATTTTGTGGCAGATGTGATAGTGTGACAGTAGAAGTAGCAGCGGTCGTAGTGGAAATATTAGTAGTAGTAGTAGTAGTAGTAGTAGTAGTAGTAGTAGTAGTAGTAGTAGTAGTAGTAGTAGTAGTAGTAGTAGTAGTAGTAGTAGTAGTAGTAGTAGTAGTAGTAGTAGTAGTAGTAGTAGTAGTAGTAGTAGTAGTAGTAGTAGTAGTAGTAGTAGTAGTAGTAGTAGTAGTAGTAGTAGTAGTAGTAGTAGTAGTAGTAGTAGTAGTAGTAGTAGTAGTAGTAGTAGTAGTAGTAGTAGTAGTAGTAGTAGTAGTTTGTTTATGTAATTAAAGTGTTAATACAATAATATAAGGTCAGGTTTTATACTCTTATTAATTTGACCACTCAACATTAACAATATCCGCCATATATTTAACATTGTTTAGTATTCGCTGCAAACGAATAATTGTTATGAATAAGCCTCAAAGAAACGCATTAAGTAGGTATCTACGTACTTTTAAAGTCATAATTTTTTAAAATTTCTTTCTCTTTTTCAACAACTCTTAATTAACAATTATTATCTCAAGCTATTTTCATTCTCCGATACATCACTATTTAGGTTAAGGTTAAACATGTGTACAATTTCGAAGGCTGCAACCGAATGCTGTTTAATGTTATGCATACAATAAAGATAGAGATAGGCAGATAGGTAGAAATGATTGAAATTTCGCGTGGATAAAAAAAAATGCAACCGGCTTTTCAGGAATGTGAAAAGACACACCCCCTTTAAGTTCAATATGCGTTTCTGATATCACTTCTGTCTAACATTCAAAGCCGGATACCTGAGCCCATGGAGTAGAGGGGTACTGTCAGGCCCACGATAACTACACCGCTGTAAGTCCAGATTGTACTCGAGCCTGCTTAGATTAAAAGCTTTATGACTTGTCATGAGCAGAAGAAGCACACAATTAACCCGAGACGTATGAGCTATACAAGCTCTCTTATTGCTAAAGTGCAGATTCGAGCCTTACTTACATATGTGACAAACTATCCACTACCCCTGTATTTTCAGTCTGCCATATCAGCAGACCTCACACCGCGCGTCCTTGATGATGCCACTGTTCATTTTTTTTTCTCGTTTTCAAAGAAATAATGTGTACCGCCACCTGTTATCTTTTTCGCTCATTTACATTTCCAGCCCCTCCCCCTCTCTGTCTCTGTCTCTCTCTCTCCTCTCTCTCTCTCTCTCTCTCTCTTTCTCCTCTCTCTCTCTCTCTCTCTCTCTCTCTCTCTCTCTCTCTCTCTCTCTCTCTCTCTCTCTCTCTCTCTCTCTCTCTCTCTCTCTGTCCTCTCTCTCTCTCTCTGTATCTCTGTCTCCTTGTTTCTGTCTGTCTCTGTCTGTGTCTGTCTGCATCTCTCTCTCTCGCTCTATCTCTATCTCCCTCTGTCTCTGCCCTTCGCTTTTTATATCTCCTGCCGTAAATTTCCTTGTCTTTTCTTACTCGCCTCTCTCTGTTTACACCTTTATGTTTGCATTATCATATTGAACCTCCTTCTTAAGATCTATAACTTTAATAAACTGACAAAATCTTTGTTGTAAGTAATGGATATCTGTTAAGCACAAGTTTTTCAACAGAGAGTACACCGACCTCATCTATAGCGACTTCTATTTTAACGATACACTTATAAAGAATAATTTTGTTCCTTCCTAATTGATTGCAATACTTTTACAGCCCTAGTCGTACTAAGTCTGCTCTAAGACAACTAATCTTTACAGCCCCTTTACACACACCCACACGCGCACACACACACGCGCGCGCACACACACACACACAAACACACCTACCCCGAACGGTTTTTTGTTTTGGTCACAGACAAATAGACAACTGGGCCAGTGCTTGCGTCAAGTAAATAAACTTGGGTCATTGTTCCATCGTTTTGTCCCTCATGGCGCCTTCTCACAAGCGAAAACAATAACAACAAACCAACCCTTGGGCTGTTAAGGTTTTCATGTAAGTGACGTCCGCATCAGGTTTCAAGAAAGGAGGGCAGTTCAGATGATTCAGTTGGTGACATAGAGAGTCCTTATTCTCTCAGACTATGATTGTGTTACGGTGACAGCAATGCTATAATTGTTAATAGTTGGTTTCGACATCCCACAGGCACTGTGATATTTGTTTGATACTTTCCTATTGCTTGAAGGATAGTGCTTATAGTGGACTGACTGAGTGTTTTTCTTGTGATTTTATGCATAGCTTTTTTACTGAACCTCCATTGGTTCCGTAATGCATCATCTTTGAACTACGCAACTGTGCTGACACTTTCCTAAACCGTATGAATTTACTAACAAGCCACTTTTTTCCGCCGACTGCAAAGTGTTGCTACGTTGTTACTTGCAACAACCTTTGAATAAGTATTAGTGACTAACGAAGAGATAACCAGTAGGGCCTTTTATAGCATATTATGTTCAAGCTTTAACCGTTACTAAGAAGGAAAAGTAAATAAACTAAGTGGGGCGCAAAAGATTAACAGTAAAAAATACAAAACAAAATAAGTAAATAAAACAAAAGAAAATCACAAACGAAAAAATAATTCGCAAAGAAAAAATAACCGTACACTTTAGCTGTACGATGTAGAATGTCTCCGCAAATTTAATTTTTATTTCTTAAAAACTTCTCCCCTTTGTGGGGATTTAAGCTTCAAAAGTAAGTACCAAATTCTTTATTGACATGATTGTTTTAAATCAAAATTATAATTTTATCATCTAGTGTTAAGTTATCATTATTATGCGCGCTCTCACTATTATTCCTCCTCTTCTCTTTTAATACTTTTCTAATAACTACTACTACTACTACTACTACTACAGTTTTGTATTGCTGCTTCTGCTTCTACTTCTTCTACTTTAATTATGTATACCGTTACCGTTACCACTATCACTACCACTAACGTGGACACTGCTACCGCTGCAGTAGCTGCTCCTAAAAGATTCTTTTTTTATTTCTTATCTAAGAGACACTCGTCTGTTGGATTCAAAAGGCGGTGGTAGGATTATAGTTGGAACAGTTAGTACTAAACCTTTTACTTACACCTTACTACATTACTCAATCCAAAAGGTACAACCTATTTACATGCAATGAAAGATGGTATAAATAGCCTACAGTCGTTCACTGCGAAATTTAATGGCTCTGGTCATCGTTTAGAGGAAGAATGTTGATTATTTCTTGTCTTGTGAAGATTCCGAAATAATTGAAGTTTTACAAACTGTTGACACATGGCTGAAAGAGAGCATTTTGTATTGTTAACACCATCACTACTGCTCTTACTCTTTCTACTGCAAGGCTAATTTTTGTGTTTCTACAAAGGTTTCCTCTTCCCTTGTTATTGATCTTTATCATCAATAATATTATAGAGGTTGGCGAAAATTATGTTCCCACAGTTCAAATGGAAAAGCTGTAATCTTTTTACAAATGCGACGTGAATAAATTTTTTTTTCCACACAACTTACCTAAATCCTTGTTGGGTAATATTTTTTGAGAAGTATAAACTAACAATTAACAAGCAAACTTACAACCATTATAATTATCATATTGAAATCAGTACACATTGTAGATATCAATATAAAAAAAACGTTCAGTATTGGAAAATCTATGGACTAAGTCGTAGATCTCACAAAGTTTCAAATATAATCCTTTCTTTCCCAATAAAATTGTAATTTTTTTCAATTGAAAAAATTATATCGAAACTGTAACTGTCTTATTCGACGATCAAATACCTTCATAGATATATAAATAGCTTTTTATAAATCTATTACTACCATAAACATTTTTTATCAAATAATTTGCACTCTTAAAGTAAAGCAACACTTTAATGAAAAGCACTAATTCCTGAAGCAGCTCAATGTATTTTTTCACGCTTTTTTACTTAGTAATCTGTATATTTCTTTCGTTGCAGCGCTTTGTATTGTTTTGAAGACCTGAAAAAATATAATTATAAGACTATTCCATATCAAGAAAAGCCCTCTTGTTTTCTTGCCCCCTATTAAAAGAACACAATTTGTGCGGTTTAGTTTTGCATGCGTTAGAAAATGCTTAGTACGGAACGCACTTTTCTACGATGTGAACCATGATTAATGATTCCCAGACCGTTCACGGGTGTCTGCGTACCTGGTAAGATGCATTGGCAGCGATCCTGATGCCAACAGTTTCACACCTTTATCTTCACTTTTATTTTCTACTCGACGGTAAATGTTGACTTTCAATTTCGCTGGAAGTGGGGGACGCAGGCTACAAGAAACACGCAGTTTTTTAAATACTTTTATTTTAAAAAAAACAATACTACAACTACTACTACTACTACTACTACTACTACTACTACTACTACTACTACTACTACTACTACTACTACTACTACTACTACTACTACTACTACTACTACTACTACTACTACTACTACTACTACTACTACTGCTATTACTACTACTATTACTACTATCACTTTTTTATTTCTACAGAGCCCATGTTTTTCCAGCTCAGTTACATAACTCTTTTATAAAATTATCCTCCCTTTTAATGGTTGTTAGCATAGTAACAGTTATGTTGTCATAAACATACTAGTGCTAATCCCTATCCTTTAAAACACCTTTATGGAGGTTGGTGTCAATACACTATACCAGTTAATTCACTGGTCAATACAAATCTACAGTAATCCTGCTCTTCTAAAATATGTGTCAGTAAGTAATATTGTCATGTGAAAGTCTTGGGTCTTAGTTGTTGGTGATGGACACAAACTGTATCCACTTGTTCAATCTGTCTGAAAGCCTTTTACATTATCTTGTTTGAGTGATCTTATTTTCATACAGTATAGAAGTATGTCTTCTAAGCTGTCATAAAATTAATAATCGGTACACGTTTAACGTTTTCATCTTGAATGCATCCTTTTTCTCAAAAACCTTTCCAGTTTTATTACTTCAACCTTCATTCCCAATTATTTTTCTGGTTTACCGAAAAATATGAATTTTGCATCTTACAATTACATCAAACAAACAAACAAAAACAACAAATGTCCATAATAATGTCAGGCGTTCCTAACTACTTTTTGTAGGCTCCTTTACTAACTATTACCTCCTACAACACGTTTTGTGGTTCTTCCAAAGTTTACAGGGTTTAAGTTTATGGTAGTACATGGTATAATGGCGTTTGTACTTTATTCTCTTGCTACTTTGTCTCTCTGTCCAGTTTTATTTTTATCGTTCACCTTGCCATGCAAGTTATGCGTTGATGTCAAGATCTACATGGTTTGAAATGGGAAACGATCCTCTGCACTTGTTTAGTATGTCTCTCTGTCACATTATTATGTCTGTATCTGTGTTACAATTTCACCCCTACTAGTTATGTCATTATCAGTACAATGTGACCGGCTGAGACAGAAGTCATGTTTTCTCCGCACTGTCTCTGTGTGAAAGGCGGAAAGCATGAAATTGTCAGTCCGTCAGCAATATACCCTGTTTAGCGCTGAATTCAGTTGTGTTGATTTTGATTTAACGCCCAACGTCAGCACTATATTGACCATATTATGGACGGATCCCAAAACTGCCGTCTGACAAATTTATGTGTCACCACACAGGAGACAGGGCGGGGATACCATGACTCCTGCCAAATCCAATCACATTAAACTAACAACGATTCAACCAGTAAAGGGGGACGGAGTTGGATGCCGATCTTGGGATTTGAACCGCGGACCTCAAGACTCCTTAAATAGTGCTGACGTTGGATGCCAAGCAACAAACTCCTTAAAGATCTGCATCCGTCTTCTGTCTGTCTTTTCGTCTGCCTCTCTTTCCTATCCTGCACCCTCTCCCCCACCCACCACCCTTTTCTCTCCACTCTCTCTCTCTCTCTCTCTCTCTCTCTCTCTCTCTCTCTCCCCCTCTCTCTATTTTACTTAGACGCACTGTGTGCTCTGTGATGTTGAAGAAAGGAACCTGTACCAAACCATTATGTTTACAAGAAACGGTCACGCCTGGTATGCCATTAGGCAAGAGATTAGTTCCGCGCTGTTGAGATCGTTAGTGTGAATGCAGCCAAACTGAATACATATGAATCGAGGCTTCCAAAAATAAAACAACAGGCTCGGTCACCGAAATAAACAAACATATGCACTTCGAACCCAAGTGAGATAATTACATCATCTAAATATTAGGCACAGTTGGGAGAGTTTACACAATTTTTTCAGTTTAGTAGAAAAAAAAATACTCACTGAGTATCCTTTTGTACTAACTATGATACTTATTTAAAGTAAATAGATCACTAATGCCCTTGTTATAAAAAAGCAACAGTTCACTTCAGTCAATTCGGTGACTTTACCTGTTATTTTGGGTAGCCTCTATATGAATTTATACCAGAGAGATAGTGAGATGTTGCACAAGGGGGGTTTTGAGTATATGGGTAAGGATAGTTAAGGCGGTTGCCTTCTTCTTTAACCCTTAGTAAAATATTGCTCAATCGCCTGAATTCCAACTAGAAATAGAGTGAGCACGCGTCAGCTAACCCCCGGTACCAAAGGCATTGTGACCTCTTTCTGCGAAACGTCTCACTAAAATAATCTGGTAATACTGCATTTATAGATGGTTATTCTTGGAGAGTGAGCATTAGTCAAAGAAATTGGAAAGCGTAGAATGATAACTCTCTCTTTAACTTGTCCAGCGGATCGTACCGCACAAGGTGTTTTCAAACTGAGGTCAACAAAACTTCGCTGTTTAGTTAGGTGCTGTGTGTCTCGCTTCAGCTGTGGCAAGCAAGCGACAAACAATACATACGTTTCACAGTCTCACAAGTCGCTCCCTGATCTTAGTTTACTCAGCCCTACGTGAGTACGGTCGGATGAATCAGTGAGCTAGATTACCTTATAAAATCTTTGCAACAATGTATTAGACAAACCGTGTGTGCAAGGCATACTTTTCACGTGGGCCGTTGCGCAAGATACACAAGATGGGCACTTGGTAAACAGGAAATTCAAATGGAAGAATGAAGAAGATATAGAGCGGAAAAGGTAAAAAAAAAATAGTAAGAGAGAGAGAGAGAGAGAGAGAGAGAGAGAGAGAGAGAGAGAGAGAGAGGAATATGCACAAAGATGTAGATAGCAGAAATAATGAGAGGAAAAAGGCAGAGATATCTTCAGTAGACACTAGACACCTGAGCTGCCTGTTGAATACTGGGTATCATTATTGTTAAAACATTTTTCATTTTTTTTTTAATTAATAAGTGATTAATACTTCTGTAAGCATTGTTTATAAGTTGAGTGATGATATAAAATGTCCAACTATTGTATTATCATAATACCGGCCTTTTTCTTAAAGTGTACGTCCTTACAGAATAACAAAGGAAGAAGTCTTGAGAACTCTCGGTGTTAAACGATAACTAATAGAAAGCATACGATATCACAAACTGTCCTATTTGGCCTCGCTCAAACAATCCTAACCAGGCAGAACGGAAGGAAGATGAGGCAAAGGCAGACCAGGAGGAAGTGGCACGACGACACAAAATTGATCAGGGACACAGCTACATGTGAACCTCAGACTGGCGCAGAATTGTATGGCATGGAAACATATGGCAAGCCAACCCTGATTCGGGAGGGCACAGTGACAACAACTTCCCGACAATCCAAAAGGATTCATCATCACCATCATGCTAGTTTTTCTGTAATGTCAGGCGTTGCTTCCCGTACAATCTGCCTGAAGAGCTGCTCTCTGTTTTGAGCGATCCTTCCTGCCTCGCTGAGTCTCCGTTGTAGACCGTCGCTGATGTCATCCATCTACCTTCATGTAGGTCTGCTCTGTCTTCACTTTGCCCACAGCTTTGCTTCTTGGGTATGTCTTTCCAAACTGTTATGTCTTTTAGGGTGCCCAAAATACCAGTTTTCTTTTATTGATGCTATATAAAAAGCTATTTGGTTTTATGTTATCATTTCGTATGTGTGCTCTCCATGAAACTCTACGCATTTTTCGGTAGCATTTAATTTCAAAAGAACACTGTTTCTTTTCATCTGTTTTTTTTAATTGTCACTTTGAAATCCATATGTGGCAATGGAGAATATGCAATATCTTATGATTTTCAATTTTGTCTGTTTGTTGAATCCCTTTTAGAGTTTCTCAGGCCTTTTCATTTGCTCCAGTTTTTTATATATTCTTTCATTACATTTCCGCCGAGGAATTGCCGTCTCCTTCAATCCTAAAATTTAAGTATTCAAAGTGGTCTACATGCTCCACCTGTCCTCCGTTTACTACCACATCTCCAACAGAGCTGCGCATGTTGATGTTAGCAATTTTAGCTTTCTTAACATTCAGCAGCAGTCTATGCTTTTTTACCCAACCATAAAACCAACCATAATTATATTACAGATGAGGTAAGAAGAATTCTTAAAGAATTTTTTTTTACCGAAGTTACATTAAGAAAATGTGGCCCCTCTTTATAGGTGACTTCAACAAAAAACCTGTGCGGCAATTTGGTAACCTCTCCCCACACACACTCTTCTCTCTTCTCTCTGTCTTTCCGTTTATGTCTAATCGTTATTATTTGACTCTCTTCTTGGATCTAGATCTGATTTTATCACTACTGTTGCTTTTATTTCCCATTTAGATCTTCATGGTCTATTTATCTGATTTACTTTTATATATATATATATCTATTTTTATCTTTGACATGTAAAATCTTAGTGTGTAGGTAAAACATATTTAATCATAGTATATTATTGTGTCTGATGAAGGCCTAAAGGCCAAAAACTTACGTGTCTGTATCGTTTTGTATTCACAGAGCTGCACTATACCTATTTTTTATTTTCTCATGATTATCAGTTTGTGTAATGTATACGAAGAGTAAGTATAAAAAAGAAATTAGCTGAAAAAGTTTTTCCTATAGCATAAAAGCAAAAAAACAACAAAAAAATACAAACAGTAGTGTAAAAAAAAGAATAAAAAAAATATTTACAAGTTCACTGTTTCGGGTTGGTTTAATCGTTTGGATCTTTAACAATACAATCAACGAGATCTGCTATCAATATCATCAACATACTTAATCCCCTTTAAAGGGATTGTATTCCAAAGCCATTCACTGAACACCAGACTGGTCCTTTGTCGCGTAGGTTTTACCAAGCGATCTCGCAAAAGTGATTCATTGAACCCAATTTTATCGATTGCCTATTTTTACGATACATAAACACATAAAAAAAAAAACAATCAAGAAAAAGAAATGAAATAAAAACGACAAAAACATCTCAGGAAGTTACGTTATTTATTGTATTAAATAGCATTCACATACCACACGGTGTATGTAGTAATACAAGGGCAACTTTTTCATTACGTTTATTTCCAATTTCATTTGGTTTGATAAACGATTTTAAAGTTGAGTTCTGACCTTTCGTGTATACTTGAAACACACATTCAATAACGTTTTGCCTTATCGGACAAATTATTGCTTTTCTATTAACGTTTTTTTTCCTTTTCGCGTCCGTTTTTCCTTCAGTTGCGAGTTTCCTCTTTTATCTCATGAAACCCTACTTTTTACGTTCATTGAATCGTTAATGTTAGGCTCTTTTTCAAAGCTATATAAATTCCAAAGTTTTGCGAATTATAACATGGCGTCCCTCAAGAGTAGGCATCTCCATCCCACAAGAATTCGTTTTAGAAAACGAAGATCCAAGGAATTTGTGTAAGCAAATGACCCGGCCCCGCCACAATGTCAAGGCGGCGCCGGTAGCTCAAGTGGTTAGTGCTTTGTACTGAGAGCAGGAGATGCGCGTTTTGAAGCTCAAATCTTTGCCCTAGTCTCAGTGGGTCTATATGATTCTAGCGGAAACCTTGGAGCAGCGACTAAAAGTTTGACGGGCTATGCCCCTGCAGCGCTCCACTTTTCGCGATAATATCGATGTATAAGATGTTATGTGTATGCGAGCTATAAGACCCTCACAAGTCTGCTGGTCCTCGAAGAATTATGCCATTTTGGGTGCCCCCCCCCCCTCCACCAATCCCCAAAAAAGGCAAATGAAGGTTCATCGCGAGCGCACAGCTAAGAGTTAGGGTTTTATCTCCTCTGCCAAGAGCTTCCTGTCTGTCTCATGGCCGACGCATTGCTTAGCCTATCTAACCTATAAGTAACATATTATCACTGCCTAGGAGACGTAAAAGTAAACCAAAATAATAACCCATCACTCATACGACATTGGGTTAAACGATTGTATAATTACTATATTTTACCCATTCCAGATAGTGAAATGTCATGTGGCGCGACGGTAGCGGGTCTGGCCCCAGATCAGAAGATAGTGTGTTCAAATCACGTCGAGGTCAATTATTTATTTTTTTTTAAATTAGTGCTCTAGATAAGGTTCTCCGCTTAGAAAATAAACTGGTGTTCCCGTATCCGCTACTATTATGATTATGTAGAAAATCGTGCCAGAGGATGTAGGCCTGAAACTAACATTTATATAAAAACTAAAACGAAAAAAAAAAAGAACTTTTTATCTCAATGTTGATCTGATTGTTTCTTCTCTCTGATTTTGGAAGAAAATATTTCGTTTGTAGTTCACGCTTCCTCCATTATATATTATAATGAGGCCAAAATTGATGGGATAAACCTAGTTTTATAATTAGCGTGGACTATTTAATTTCCTTATGATGTTGTTTTACCTGGCTTTTTAAAATCTGCAAAATAAAATATGATCTCTCTATCACAGAGGCTTCAAATTCTTGTATAACCTTGCAGTTTGAACATTTTTCTGTTTATATTCATAGATTAATAACTGAAATATAATTAAAAAAAAAGACCAACAACAATAAAGGCCTACAAACACCACAACCCCCATACAAACAAAACCAAAATGAATACGATTATTACTGCTGTAAATTAACTGCCTATGGTTCGCTGCACGCACATTATTGAATTATAAAATAAAGATAATTGCCAACACAGACAAAAAGTATGATTATGTATGAACATCTTAAAACGCATGCATATATCCATACAGGTTTTATGAGGCGTTATTATCAACCTCTGAATAACTGCTGTATAGATAACACATTTCAACTAAACTGTCCCCATGTTATATTCTTGAGAGTGTCCCTATATGTAGAAACTAACAACAGAATTACCAGTTTTGTTGACTCCCTAGTTTTCTTTTGCCTGATGGTGTGTCTGAGCTCTATCTATCCTTCTACTCGTCTCTCTCCTCCGACCAAGAGTCTTTTTCGGTCTGTCCTACGTTATCTAATTCCAAACTGTCTACCCAATTTTCTACTATCAATTGAATTTGCTGGACAGTCTTTCCAATCTCATGTCAATACTTGCGCCTTTCGCAACAGATGGCGATGAGAAAAAGTTTTTTTTGTTATTGTGAACTTCTCCCATTTATTAACTGTTATGTCTAGTTTTTTTACGGGGTCAGAGAAGTATGTCGTTAATTAAATTTCTTTTCATATATATCCACTTACCCCCCCCCCCCCCCCAAAAAAAAAAAAAAAAAGCTTTTTTAGCAAACTACCCCTCCCCCCCCCCCCCCCCCCCTAAAAAAAAGAAAAGAAGAAGTGTCCCATAAGGATAAAATATTTTCGATCCAAATGTGGTCCCGCTGTCACACACTGAATCTTTTTCTTTTAATTTATATCAAGATCAGTTCATTATTCCTACATCTTAGAACGAGTATATTGCATATATATCCAATAATCTATCTAGCTTCATAGACTGTGGATGACTCGTTACAATGGATGCTATTTCTATTTCAAAATAAATGGACATGATGACTCTAGAGGGCTATAAGTACAATCTATAAGTGCAACGTCACAATAGCTTACCACTCGTAAGAATAATAATGCGAATAAAAATCCTTACGGCCCTCTGTCTATAAATAATGCGCGCGCAAATAAAATATTGCTTGTAGCAGCATTTAGCTAAACGTTTTTGCCTATTTTTTATATATTGGACTAGCCGCCTGAATACGCACCGTTCTATATTCGTTCATATAAAAATTTAGTCACATCAGTATACTGTCTTATTTTATTTCTAGAGATGAATAATACATTGTACATTTGATGTGAAGAATTATAATGACCACCCATCCCCTTTATCTCTCTAATTCTGTCTGTCTCCCTGACTGTCTGTCTCCCTGACTGTCTGTCTGTCTGTCTGTCTCTCTCTGTCTCTCTCTCTCTCTCTCTCTCTCTCTCTCTCTCTATTTTTTTTTTCTCTCATTACAAATAATACACTTAATATATGTTCGCTCTCTATCCACCCCCAAACTTTCTCTCTTTCTCTCTATTTCTGTCTCACGCTGTCTCATAGATTCACTGAAACTATTTTGATAAAAACAGTTTGCCTTATTTAGAGCTTTTAATTTACACTTTTCATTACAAATCTTTTCATTATTTCGTATAGTGAATAGTGATATTTTAGACAGAAATTTCGGGTGCTTCAAGTCTCATTAAACAAAAGGAATGTAAAATACCTCGGCCTATGTAGGATTTTACATAGATCATAGAAAAACATTAAACAAGAGACCAACATTTGCTAAGACCTAAGGCGGCATTGGTTCTATAGTAATGAATAAAGTGAAAACAATCATTCAGATGCCAATAATAATAGCTTTAAATGTTATTATGGTGTCCATTTATATTGAACTTCTGGCTAATGGTACACATTTTCTGGGGATAAAACACAAATTCCGGTATAATTGTTATCACAGTGGTTGCTATTAATAATCCAAATAGGCAATCATTATTATTGTGCTCAAAAATATATTGGGTGATTGAAGAGGTTGAAGTACGAAAGCTACGTTCTATCCTCCCGCTTTTATGCCTCTCTTACTCTCTATCTCTCTCTCATACACACACAGAGACAAACACTTTTACTCTATTTCTCTCTGTGTATCTTTGTATATCTTTCTATCTCTCTCTCTTTTTATTATATCTTTTTGTGTTTATGTCTCTTTATAGCTTTTAATTTACACTTTTCATATATATATATATATATCTTTTTGTGTCTCTGTTTCTTTATTTCGCTCACTCACTCTCTGTCACTGTCTGCCTGTCTGCTTGTCTCTTTATTTCTCTCTGTTCGTCTCTCTCTCTCTCTATCTCTCTCATTCACTCTCTGTGTGTCTCTGTCTGTCTCTCTGTATGTCTCTATTTCACCTCTGTCTCTGTCTCTGTCTCTCTCTCTATCTCTCTCTCTCTCTCTCTCTCTCTCTCTCTCTCTCTCTCTCTCTCTCTGTCTTCTGATTTGTATCTTCTGGGGAAGTTATAAAATCTTTGCTCTCTGTATTTCTCTGTGTGTCTCTATCTTTGCCGCTTTCTCTCCATGTATCAATCTGTCTATCTGCGACTTGTGATTTGTATTTGTATTCGTTGTGTAACGATGTGTGCCTTCCGCTTATATTTTCTTACTCTGCATTTGTATCGCAATCGTTTTATGCTAAACTATATCCCTCTCTCACCCTCTTACTTTCTTTCTGTCATTCGCTCTTTTTTAAATCCCTTTCAACTTGGGTTGGTTAGAGGAGAAAATGCTATTATATTTAGGGAACAACAAACTAAAAACCAAGCACACTAATGAAAAATTGTACTTATTGAACCCCATTTTTCGTCCCCCAAGAAAATGTAAAGATTTCCAGGTTAAAATAACATTGTATTTGAGAATGCTGGATAAAAGAGCTTATTCCAAACGTACCTTCAATTAAATTATGTGGAAACAAAGCACATTTAGTACCTGCTCTTATGTTTCCGTATCAAAGTCCATGCAGGTGAGTACGCCAGATTCCGTTGTGTGTATTTCCACTTGAAAATATCCTCCCTTTCTCCATCTGGTGTTCATTCTCTAGGTTTCTACTCGTGGCTACTTATACAATACATACCTTTTCTCAAAAGAAACGAGTTCAAATTTGTCTGCAATCGTATATTTTTGTCTGTACCACCGGTTCCACTAAGCTGTTCATTAAAAGAGTGTGTGGGGATTAGGGCTGACATGGGTTACATGATAACTCTGCCTTACTTAGATTACATGTGTTGCTAGTTGCTACTCTGATGTAAGTGATAAACAAAAGTTCATGGTTAGTTTCTTACTTTTTTCCCACTGAGAGAAAGTATACGCAGATACTAAACAACACACACTCTCTATCTCTCTTATGATAAAAAGAACTTGTATTTATAAAAGTCTGAAAGACATTTTCAGGACGCTGAATATCTAAACTAGGCTAAGGAACCCAAACAAATAAACTGTCAAAGAAAAAAAGCGGACAAAATAAAAACGCATAAAAAATCAGATTTTATCTATGTACCGAAAACCAACACGAAATTCAATACTTTCGATGGCAATCAATTTTGGACTGTTGTACTTTTCCCAAGCTTAGAGGGTTTACAGAAACCCAGTCGAAGACTACTCAATTAAGAAATTGCATGCCGCCCTGGTTGTCTCGATCCATTGAATACACAAAAAAATATTTTTAAATCCAGTTTCCTATTCAATACACCAAGATATACTTCTTGGCATTCCCTAATTTTCAGTTGCCTTTCTTACTTTTTTCTCCCAAAATTGCGATTTACTTTGCGTTTTACATTTCATAAGATCGATAGGTAAAGGTAAACTTAAGGAGACGACTTCCGATCACAGTTTAAAAGTTTTGTTGAAAAATTGTTCCTGGTCTAAATCTGGCTTGTACCATTTCAGGTTCCGAAACGTGCTTCTTGTAGGCGTGTTGAAATATGTAATTTTTGCCAAGTTTTACGTCCCCTATATTTCCTGAACAAATCTCTCCGGTGACGGGCTCAGCAGCCGAGATTTGAACCGCAAATTTTCTGCTCGCCTACCCATTGTATGTCTACCAACCGACTAAGTTTGTGGACATCGCCAGTTCAAAAACGAAACGATGAAAGAGGAGTAGGAGGGGAAAGGTGAGTGAAAAATACAACCATTCACTTCCCATCATACTTATGAAAGGTTTACGGTAACTGGTGCCAAAATCCGCCGGCATCCTTGGATCGCCCTGTGCGTATGCTTCAGTAGTTTTTATAGCCATATCGCTTGGTTCATCAGAGCAGAGGCGGCTGGAGGTCTAGACACCTCATCCTTCAAAACCTTTTATTAGTAATATTGGTTTCTAACACCGCTTTCAAACATACCCCACTCCCACGAAAGTTAGTACATTAATAAAAAAAAAAACCGTTAAAACATGTTTTAGATAACATCAGTCTTCCTAAATTGAAAATTATTCTTTATTGTATTTACAAAAGAATGTTAAAAATTACATGGAAGGCTCAACATTTTCCAAACCCTTTTAATAATAAAGAACCAGGCGTGTTTATTTCCTTTTTCATTTCATGAAAATTCATGACATCGACAACTGACACAATAATACTCAAGCAAATTTCTCACCCACGGCAATTAGAATGTATTTCCTCAAACGTATCGATTTTGTTGGTCTAGACACAAGATATTTTAATTCTGTAGCTAATTAAGATGTGGCTAATTTTTCATAAGGTCTTGTTGGAAAGCAAACGCCACATATAAAAGCTTTGTCCGGAAATTTGAGGCGAATTATGTTATGTTATCTTAAGTATGAAAAGGGGAAAACTGTTGAGTTTCCATGCAAAAAGCTCTAAGAATGGGCTGAAAAACAACCAAATCCCGTTGGGAACTAACACCTGTGTTGATGATAATTGATTCATCCACTCTTGTTTCAGTTCTTTTCTTCAAACCTGCAAAGATGCGGACGTAGTGACTTCCCCTTTAAACAAACACGACATTACGCTTTATTCGAAAACTACCGAGAGACTGCCCTAAGGAAAATTATGTTAAGCAAATACTTATCAAACACAACATACAAAGTAGAAAGGAAAACGGTAAAAGAGAGCTGAGCAAAAATATAAACTTACAAACCAAACGAATATACTGTGAAAATAAAACCGTCGAACAATTATAAAATTATCTGACCTAGTGGAGCACTCTAAAGCAACAACGTGATAATCCAATTTAAACCCATTCATTTCAAACCTGGCTAGGTTAACCCATGGGCTGGCTTGTCAGTTTAGGGTAAAAAAGGCCGCATGGAGCAAATAAGGCCAATTAACCTGATTCAAGGTATGGTCAGAACCTCTTTGTATCTTGGGCTCCTTGTTGATTCTAGATCTACTCCACATTCCTGTCTTTTATGTGGATTTGAATGCATTTAAAGTTGAAGGTGGATGCACATTTTACCCAACACTGAGATGATATGCGTTATTTATCTCAATAAAAACGATACAACGAAGTATAATATCTGATTAAAAAAAACAACAAACAAAAAAAAAACAAGCGAAGTTTTGAAAAAATATGATGACACCCTTTTGAAACCGAAATCCCTCTTACACCCGTATACATTTTGATTACATCAACAATCCTCTTAATTACTATTTTCTTTTTGTCTCTCACCTTATCATCACCGAATGCCTACATCATTCGTTCTACCATTTCAACTAAAAGCGGAAAATGCTTTAGACATGTCACTACAGTCGCAAGGAAAATAACGTCTCTAAGAGCTGTATAGTTATAATGTTTTGGGAACAGTAGCGATGGAACTGCAAATATTACCAGCCTCAGTTGTCTCGGATATGTAACATGCCCGAGAGAATGTTTAAAACTTGTAAGTGCAAGAGAGAATTTATGTAGAAGACCAGACGATAATAATTTTGAAACATGGAATATTTTTCTCTTTTTTCTATCAGTCTCTCCGTCAGTATTTAAATGCCATAGCGCTTCTATTCCATATTGCACGACGGTATAACAATACTGTATCAACAGTAAACAAGGCAAACTAAAACCAATTTGTCCCTAAAATTTATAGATACATAGAGGTAAAGTAAAATAATGAGAGGGAACATTATTTTTTACTCTATTCATTAACATGACTACTTATATAACAATGACTATCTTTAAGGTTTAATGCCTCGAAAATTATTCAGAGATAACAAGGAAAAAATCTAAGGGATATGCAAGAAACAAAAATGTTTAACACTGTTTAATCATTTTGACTTAATTAATAAAACGGATCATGTATACAGTTTAATAAGGCCTACCTCATGGATAGATTTAAAAAACAAGATCATTATAATAGTAAAAGAAGCTAAGAGTTAATTTACGAATCAGCAATGTCTTGATACTTAATCACAAGACGTACGACGTATTCCTATCAAGTGATGAATGTGCCATAGTTTTCAACTCGCAACTTTAGTTTAATGTAACACTGCAGTAGCAGAGAAGAAGTTCCATAAAACAGTACACTATTGATCATTAATTTTTTCAATATAATAATTATCTATCTCTGCTCATTGTTGGAATAAACTGCTGTTTTAGAAATAAATTGAAAATTAGACATAGATGTAAAAGCAAACATACTTTTCGATAACATCTAAGAAGCGCCACAAGTTCTACGTAGTCTCTTTGACTTATACGTTTCTAATTCCTGATAGGTTAAAACTTGGGAAAAAAGGTCAGGTGTTTCACCTCTTTCTATCCTCTCTGACCCATTTTCGTTTCCGGTGTCCGATAAAACTTGAAATAAAGCAGCGCTCATCCGTAATTGGGACAGATGAAGAACTCCATCTTGGTGGCACCGAAGATGTACAGAACTTCCTATCTCGTCTTTCCCGTCGTAGTACTCAGGAGCGATAAAGAGGAAGGGTACCCCGAATACTTTTCTTGGTGAAAAAACCCACACTAAAGATTCAAATGGAAATGGGTGGATCATAATGTCTTTATTTCGATCTTGTCTAAAGTTAATGGAGTATGCTGATATTCTCACGACTTTTTTTTATTTCTTATCCTACGATAATATCCTCTACGCCTTAACATTTTGTCCAGCTTTTGCTAGAGATGTGACTCATGTTATCAGTGATTCAACACGTATATAACGTTTTTTCACATGTTTCTCTCTCAAAATGAAATAGTAATTTTCGTAAAATTAATACTTAGCTGAATGGAAGAAGAGCATGATAAAAATAATTTGAACGAAAAGAAAGAATCCAATATTTTTAATTGATCAGTAGAAAAGAAAACAGTATTAATTATTGTAAGATTACTGCCGCACACGCAAACAATTGTTTTTCGAAAGCAAATATAATAATTATGATTTCATGAAATATGCAAAGAGAGCCGCTAAAGAAGAAGAATATTGGCTCTTATCAAATTTTATATTTCTGAAAAAATCAACACCACACAAACACACATACACACAACCTCTAGGTTCCGTCTTATAAAGCTTCCTAAGCTATTCCCAGAACACCTTTGCAGCAATATCAAAGAATGTCTATCGATTTGAAAGGATAGTTTTATTTTTTAAATGTAGGAACACATTTAATTAACGCATTAGTGAAGTAGCTTATTTCATAATTAATTCTACATCAACTATCTTACTGCCCCTCCATTTCCTTGCTGTACAGTTCGTAAATAACTGTCCATGGGACCTTAATTTCCAAGAAATGATGTTGTGTCATTTAAATTTTAGCAACAATCTTTTTAATTTACATCTCTGTTTTTTTTTAAATTTTAGTCTTATTATCTTTAGATATTACATTTGTGTTTTTGTTGTGGTCGCGAGTAAGAGAACGCCTAAAAGGCAGAAATCTAAAACAGCCACCCGCAATACCCTGTAGGTAAAATAGTGTGAGCAGTGTGAGCAGCGCGAGCTTTGAGGCCACCTCTGAACTCACGCTCATCTCCGCCGCGCATCACACGCGCACCCACACCCGGACTGCGATAAGGATGGCTTGGCCCTCAGCTGTGAACTGGAAAAAACACTGACAAAAAGTAGGCGGCAACTCGCTTAGCATGCAGAGTTGTTGTGCGCTTTTTATAGCTGTGCGTTAACATTGGATTAGTATTCCTTGTACGGAGCATCGTGTTTACCATTTCACTAAGACGGTAAAAGAAGAAAGTGACTTCATAAATAGTAATTGATGGCGTTGAATTTATAAAACAAAGTTATCATTATTGAATCAGACTATCTTTCAAGTATTTTTTAAAGTTCAAATTGTATTTAAAATATGCTTGTTTTAAACAACGACTGAAAAAGTGCCATATAAAAGTGAACAAATAGACATAACAATAACAGTTGTAAGAAAATGTCTCCCTGTTTTCTTAACGATCTCTTGAGAGAAACATAGGCATCCATTTCAGTCAAAGTTGTATATACTAAAGTTAACACATATGTTTCTCAAAAAGTAACTTCACTAGTTAAGCATTCTAATATCAATCTGTGACATCACTGTGAAGATGAACATTCAAATTGATCTAAAATGTTTTTCATGGGAAAAAGCGGGGCTCTATCCTAGCTTAACATGTCTGAGGTCTTAAGAAAGTTGTTGTATTATGACAGTACCCTACAAGGGGATACCCATGACTTAGTCACACCCGACACTGTACAATAGATACAATATCTGGCCACACAATAATGACAGCGACTAAAAATGGACCTCCTCCGTTGAAAGCCCACCGCGGGCCCTTAATTTGTTTTAACACGACATAGAGTATATTAATATATATATACAAATAAATAAATAAACAGAAATCGCGTTTTAAACTGCTTTTACACAAATGCAAATGGGTGGATTAAAATCATTTATGAAATTATTGTAGAAATAGCCGTGGCGGCAACTGTTAGCGTCTTATAAAACCTAGAGACTGCAATATTTAAAGTTACTATTGTATTGCTTAATCCTGTGTTGTAGATAGGCTTTGCAGTGACTTCTTAAAAAGCTTATGATATCATTATTTATAAGTAGTATATGTGTCACTTTGCAACCTCCACAATTTTTTACCATACTGGTAATAATTGACCCAAGAACTGTTCGCAGCCCAAAAGTATTATATTTTTTTTAAATCTTGAAATTTAACGAATTGCAAAATGTGAATTATCAAGAGCAGCACACTGAACATTGTAATTCTTATAGATTCGCAGTTAAAGGAAAACTCGTTAATATCATGTATGTTTAGGTGAAATGATATATCCGTTATGTCAAGTTATACAGTCTAGTTAAGCTTTTTTCAATCATTTTTGGCGGTGTTTAGCTATAATAACTTATATCCTATCGATTCACAGGTAAGGAAATCAATCACTTAATATCATTTATACCTAAGTGAAAGGACGCACCGTGCAAAATATACGGTGTCCTCTAAGCTTTTTTAATAGTCATTTTTAGAGGCGTTTAGCTTAATATATAAGTTAAATTTCAGATGTTAATACATAGAACATTTCTGATAAAACTATAAATATTGTATATTGAACAATTATCACAACATAAAAATGTGCATGTTTTTGATAACTCTTTTTTCGTTGCTTAGGTCGAAGGGAAAATATGTCTCATATTGTATTATGAACTTCTTTCTATGTTGTTATACCACGCAGTTACATTATATTTCCCCCAGGACGATATCATCACATCGTGTTAGCGAACTGAAAATAAAACATGGCTCAGAACCAGTATTACTTCATTGTCAACAACGAAGCGTGCTGTCGATTTCATCTTCTCCTCCACGACAATTCCAACCCTCTCTACACTGAGCAGCGGCATCTTCAACAACACCAGCTACAACAACAGAATCTAGATTTGTATATCCAGCAAAAAACTACACCAAAAGTTGTCAACCACTTCTCGCCCCTTCGGGATCATAATACTGACGCCAAACCAGCGCCACCTTCTGTTTTGGACATTACTGCAGGAAACAGCGCCTTGCATTCATACTCTAGTGTTACAACCGCACCAGGTACCACTTCGTCTAACCAGCATCATGGGGGTGCATCGCTGGTGGCTTCAGTCTTGTGCCCTTCATTAGACACTCCAACCGTAGCGCAACCTGGCCAATCTCTATCTGAAGACACGTGTCCGAATGTCATTTACTCTTACGATGGGGAATCCAAGTCCTTCAGAACTACCTTACGAGATGAAGTTCAAAATATCTTTTATCCAGGCCCGAACGCTACTTGGGAAGAGCTCCGTCAAGTTACATCCAGCTACAGTTCGGACAATATTTCAGTTCTCTGTGGTTCTCCTGACAAAACTTTTGGCGTAGACATAGGTGAGACTGCTTCTGGAATGTTTCTAAACAATATACTGAACAACACATATAGTGCAATAACATCTACGGACACGTACACTTCTAACGTATCCTCGCTTCTTCAAAACATGCATAATTTGTCCGATGTGAATTTCTCCATTGTATCCAAAGACGAATATCTTCAGATGTATCTTGGGAAACGGTATTTTAGCAACGCTGTCATGGTGGCACTTATGGCAATCTACAGCCTTATCTTCTTCACGGGGGTCGTCGGCAACGTCTGTACCTGCTTGGTCATTGCCAGGAATAGGTTCTTGCACACAGCTACAAACTACTATCTTTTCAGCCTGGCCATATCGGACGTCCTAACGCTACTGCTGGGTAAGTACAAAGTGTGAAAAAATATTAGGAAAATGATTACTGTTTTCGAGTCAACACGCAATTTACGCTGATGGTTTTGCTTCACTTTTCATCTCAAAATATCTCAACCTACAATTAATATTTCAGGCATTATTGAATTTTTTATATCTTCGACTAAAGTTTAAATTAAAATTAAGCCATACACAATCATCGCACGTCAATTGAAACATGGTGTTTTATTCGCATTTTGCTTGTTACGTTTTGTTCAATAATTATGGTAATATACGAAGGAAGATACTTCGGCAGGTTCAGAAAGTGTGTCAAGTGTAAAACCTATTCCGTAATTACTGTAGCGGTTCATAGAAAATCTGTGCCGTCTCTGAGCGACAACGAAGTACTCATTTTGTTTTGGTTAAGTGGTTTTAAAGGAAGATCCTAAAATGTCGTTAAATCCATGTCTTTCATCTATTTGCCGGAAGAAATTGAATTGAAATTAAATTGATGAGTCTTTTAGGTTTTTTTATTCTTCTCTTCTCTTCAGCTGCAAACTTTTGAATGCGCTTGGTTAACATTTGTTTTCTTTTTCTACGTGTAACAGAGTTTTGAACAATTCATTTTTATCTCTAATTCCATCTATCTTTTCTTTCTCTCAATCCATCCATATTTTTTATGTTACTGCGTTTCATCACCGTTTATATCTTTTTTCTTTTCATTCTCTGTATTTTGTACCCATGAATATATTGGGTTCACAAAAAAGACGCCCTCAGAGCAATGACAAACTTATATTTTATATTAGCGTTTCTGACGCATATTATCGAAATCCGTAATAATTTCTCAATAAACTCATGATGAAAAATCTCAGAAATAACTTTAAGCGCACTATAAGAATTACGCGAAGGTTTGATCCTCTGAAAAGGTTTATTGAAGTACATACCACAATCCGTTTCTATGTAGAGAACTGCCTCTCTTTTTTCATGTTACATTTATGTATAATAAACATTTCTATGGACTTATAGTTTCATAGTTTCAACATATGCCTATTACACTACTGTTAGTTTCGTCAGTGATTCTCTGGACTGGCGATCAGAGTTTCTGATATTCGAATATCAGTCTCAGGTGCACCCCCCCCCCCCCCCCTCGGCATTGCCTTCAACCCCTCACAAAGAGAATAGTTGGAAATTGCATTTTTCATTCTATTAACGAGTAGCTTTATCTTACAGTTAGTTTTATTTTACTAGTAACGCTGATCAGTCGGGTGCAGAATCGCGGATCATGAACCATATAAGTGGTCCATAAATACTCTGTGTTCTGTGTGAAAATGTGCAGTTATTAAATTATTGATAATGAAATTATTTTAAAGGCTAAAGCATTTTTATGCAAATCCCGAAACTAGTTTATTCCGTAAGACAATAAAATCGATTTATTGAGTCAGAGCATGGGCTAAAGTAAATGAACCATAGGGTACATCATAAAAACGGACAGATTAAAGATATACTTAAAAAGATAGGGAGATGAATATACAAATCAATTGATTCATAAGTACGTAGAGCCAATAAGTAGATTATGAGATATAAAAAAATCTGAAGGAGACCTATAGACGAATACATAGCTAACATGTGTTTATTAGATGGGGAGAGGAAACAACGCAATTAAATCGCAAATAAGAAGGATTAGGAAGAAGTAACAGGAGTATGAGTGGGCGGAGGCAGACGGCGAGGCAGAAAAAAAGAAGTATAAAACAGCCTACGTAGATAAAGACGAAAAAATAAGTGAGAGAGAGAGAGAGAGAGAGAGAGAGAGAGAGAGAAAGAGGGAAAGAGAGACATAATAATTTGTACCTGTACTGAACATAGCCATTAATTAAGTGTGAACATAATTACATTAACAAACCTAGAAAAATCATTAATAACTTGCCCAAATATTATTTTTTGGTGTTACCAAACTTCTTTCTTACATTAATCAGTGGTGCCAGAAGGTCAGTCGGTAGTGGTCTTAGTTGATTAGTAAAAGATCCATAGTTAAAATTTCTGTTGTTGCACCCGTCTCCTTTAACGTTCTTTTTTCTTAAAACCGAGGGAAAATACAAATACATGTAACAAAGCTTTATTCTATGAATATTTCTTGATGAAAACTTTTTTGTTTTAGTTCTTTTTCTTTCCCCTCTCATTTTAGGTTTAAAAAAGATCTTACATTATTATCATCTAAATAAGAGAAGTATATAATTACATGGCATCTACTGTGTAGGCCCTACAATAATTAAACATCTACTTCGTCTATCTAAATATTTCATAAACGAGTGGACGATTATTTGGAATCAATTAAAGCCTATTGACCAAGTTTGCGGTCGTCGATGTTGTGTACATCCTAATTCATATCAAAGGTCCTAGTGAAACTAGTTCTAAGTTTAGATAAAAAATCGTCTTATTGTTGGAATCTAAAAAGATGCAGCAGTGATCATAAGGAGCAACTGTCCGGCCTCCTTTATTAGAAAAAAAAACGCTTATAAGAGACTGCTTCTAATTCTAAGTACTGTAGGTCAGAACTAGAAAGATCAGAAACACTAGAAATAGGAATGGTTACCCGCAAATAGCTTCAATTTTTTCTTTGGATAAACTTTGAAGCAAAATCGAGGTTCCCTACATCAGAGCGATACCTTACGAAAATTCGAACTCAAAGCTCGTTCTTTGAATGTTCCATGTGCCTGCCAATTATTTAATTACTTTGAATAGGCACTTGCGTGAATGAATAAAAGGAACTCATATAATCACTAACTTTTCAAATCTATTTTCAGAACGGATTCTTGCAAAAGTGCTACAAGTTCGCCGTCTGATAGGAATTAATAACTGTTCTTTCTTGAATTCTGCTTGATAATGAACGTTTCTAAGACCGATCAACTAATTTAGAATCAACAGACAATCTAATAAATGTATAGTAGTTCTTGGACTATATTTTAAGGTGAATGTTTCTATCGTAATACTGTTCTACTGAAAACGTTTCGATTTACTTGCCAGAATGTGCTAAACTCAAATTTTTATAATTAAGTTACGTATTGCGTCGTTATATTGACTTAGGGCATCTTCCTGTCCTGTTATCTCAGACTTATTAAAATTTCATTATCTGCTTCAGTGGTGCATATAAACTCATAAAATTGTTTTAGTGGCAATAGTCGCTGAAGGTACATATTATGCTTCGTTTCATAGTTTCGTGACCATGTCCTAATCGAATTATTTCCAAGGACCCTCGTGATCATTTATTCCAAGGCATTACCTAATGAAGCTGATTTACATGACTAAAGGCGCCGCACGTGCCTAGCTCAGACATTCCCGATCTGGGACACCTGGGTCCCTGCAATTTGACTGAACAACTCTGGACATGGCTATTTTTTAAGGCTGGACTCTGTAGATCTGGTTTTGTAACTCTCACATTCCCATTCTCTTAATATCAGAATCATCAATCAGCTGCCTTTTTTTTACAAGAAGTCACGAAACGTTTTTGAAAAGTTACTGAAAAGCATTTTGCGCCTTGATAAACCCTAATAATTTTAATGACGGGTTTTAAGTAATGATCGTTTAAACAAACAACTTTGGATTAGTATTTGGACAAGAAAAACATACATTTTGTTTTATTATATACAGTATAAAGTCACGGTTTAAAATATCAAACATTTACTGTCTCAGACCGAGTGCTTTCTTTGGCTTCACACGATAACATGCGGACACCCTTTCATTTTATAATTTGCCTCAGATAGATAGTTTTTTTTTTACCTTTCCTACAGTGCTGATCGACCCTGCACCGTGATCTAGCTTATTTGAGCTTTTAGTTGCTGAAGGCGAAGCTTTCGCCTACTTTAACGTCTTCAAGATTGTCAAAGAAGATTCATAACGTCGTCGGAATTTCTGAGGTCTTGGTTCACAGTCCAATGACATCCACCCAGTACGGATAAAGGCGTCTAATCGGGGAATCGAACCTACGACGTCTGAAAAAAGCCCTACTTTCTACCGTCTGTGCTACCTCGGCCACAAAGTTGGGGTGTTTTTTTTTCTTCTGAGAATGTAGGTTTTATTTCGATAAACACTAAGTCTTAGTTAGTAATGTATTGCCATATGGAATGTATGCGCGCTGTGCTGCAACATAGTGTAGACATAATTAAGAGTTTAATGAAAACACCCGGGTTTTAGGGAACATTGCAGCAATATTATTTGTGCCGCTGTGTAAAGGTAATGAAATGTAATGATTCTTTCTTGTAATTTATTGTGTTGTGTGGCATTACCAGCTTCCCCGCCCTCTAGTGCGCAAATGGGTTTTGTAGTGGAGCCAAATGTCCACATGTTAAGTTTTTTTTATGTCAATATAAACTCTACTGCATGCCAACCAATTCGCGAGATCTTATCTAGAATAACTGTTCAAAGTGTTTTGTTTAAAACTATGTTTATGTCATAAGTGGTAGGATGCTTATACTAAGTCATTAACACGGATTATTCATCTACATTATACTACTATAGGTACACTTCTATAATTACCACCATGCAAGTTAAAGCCTATATATCAAATCACCTTACGAGGGGTGTTCATTATGTCCTTAGCTTGACCTTGAAGCAGTTGTACTAGAGTAAAGAAATTTTGTGGGTAGCTAGATCATCTATGTTGAACACGGCATGCAAAATTTGGGGAAAATCGGAATTTTTTTTCTGCACCTTTTAGCGCATCAAGTAAAACAACCCCTAGGAAGTTGTCATTTGTTGTTTACAAATTGTCTGCCATGGAGGCCGTTGAATATCGCTCTGTCATCAAATTCCTTCACTTAAAAGGACAAACCCCCACGGAAATTCATCAACAGATGGTAGAAGTTTATGCTGAAAAGTGCCCTAACTACAGTACGGTGACTCATTGGGTGAGAAAGTTCAAATCTGGCTTTTTGTCAGTGATGGATGAACCTCGCGAAGGCCGGCCAACATCTGTTGTGACTGAGAAAAACGTGTCCACTGTGGAGGGACTAGTAAAGCAGGACAGGCGAATAACAGTCAAACAGTTAGCAAGTGAAACCAGGATCAGCGTAGGTTCAGTTGAAAAGATTCTTCATGATCACCTCAATCTGAACAAGGTCTCAGCTCGATGGGTACCAAGGTTATTGACCGCTGATCAGAAGAAAGAGAGGGCTGATTGTTGCAAACATCTTCTTCGGTTAGAAGCAAATGACGACTTGTTCTTTCAGAAAATTGTAACCATGGATGAGACTTGGATCTATCAATTCGATCCATCTACTATAGGTACACATTTATAATTACCACCATGCAAGAGCCCGTACCATATTCAGGTTCACTGAATATATACAAACATCAGCGTTGATACTTTTCTTTTTACATAACTTTGTTTTCAATGTGTTCTCAGAATATGCCTTCCGTCATACCAAAGTGCTAATGCAAATATCAATCATTTTTGAGTAAGCAGCGGAACTAATTACTTTCAGCCCAGGTTTTCGTCGTGGGGCTTCCTAGTAATTTCACAGTTTTCCGAATATAAAATAACAGTTGGAGATGCTATTATAGTATGCGGTGAACAAACTTGGCCCTGGCTAGCGATGAGTCGTTACATATATGTCACTTCAATAACTTATCGGTCACAGTTATAAAAATCATACCGAATTTTATCCTTCACCGGGGTATTTTAAACAAAGGTGTTACCGAATGAATCGACGGAATACTGACGAAAGAATAGAAGAAAGAGATCAAGTTAACCTGTAGTAAGTATAAGAACCATATAAACTTGTTGGTGTGTGTAGACAGGAAGACGTTTGAATTGTTAGATATACAAAACGATTTAGAGAGAGAGAGAGTGAGAGGGAGAGAGAGAGAGAGAGAGAGAGAGAGAGAGAGAGAGAGAGGGAGAGAGAGAGAGAGAGAGAGAGAGA
>RQTK01001006.1:42848-54845 GCA_003991915.1 Elysia chlorotica | reverse complement strand
AAGAAGAAGAGAGAGAGAGAGAGAGAGAGAAATAATAGCACATAGAAATACGGAAACAGAGGCAGCTCTTACTGAGAAATGATCGGGGCTCATGAAACAAGTACTCACTATCAGGCAGGTATTGGAACAATTGATATCAACACATTACCAGAATGTTATATAACCTTCATAGCACATTGGCCAAGCGCGAAATTGGCGGAATGGTAGCTTTAGCTTTAGTACGTAGCAAGAGAAATCATTGTTTGAAATTATTTGAGACATAATACTAGATATTGATATTTTAGAAAAGCTTAAGATTGTTAAATTTTCCCCTACCTCTTGAATTTCAACCTACTTTAATATATGTGTGTATGATTATATAATTATATGTATATAAATTCAAGAGGCAGGGAATATATTATTTTTTCGGCCATAATTCAATTTAATAATGTCGTTGAATTAGAACAAAGGTAAATTATAAAAGTTAAATTTAAACGGGTGAACAAGAAAGACGCCCAAGACCTCAATAATAATGTTTCTATCAAAAAACAGAAAAGAACATGAAAATCCGACTTTTTGGTTTAGAAAAAAAATGTAAAAAAAAAAAATAGGTACAGACGACCAACCTTGTACATAATTATAAATGTTCATCATTTTGTTGAAACTAACAATAATAAATGTACATTTTAGCTATTTACATAGCACCTTCAATTGTCTTTTTCATATTTCTGTGATAAAAAAAAAATAATAAAAAAGACAAAATCACTGTTAACGCTGTGGCGATATATAATTTTCATTCCATAACGTGATTGTGTTTTTAAATCCATTAATTTCCTTGATATAATAAGTAAAGTATTAAAAACGGCGATTTGCAAACCTAAAAATAAATGCATTATACCATTCTGGAGTTGAGGACCATTTACGAAAAAAAAATTGAAATGTCGACACGACTCCTAGCCCCCCTTTAGATGATATCATACTTTGATTTCGATCCGGATTTTTTCCATGATTAGATAGTATTGTATCTAACTTGGATTTAAAAAAAAAAAGAAGAGATGCGTCATTTTAAAATGAAAACACGATCAATTTCCTGCTGTCCCGAAAACATCGCTTGTAAGAAAAGCAGGTGGCACACACGTATCCCCTCTCTCCCCTCTCTTCCGGTGTAATTAACTCTCTAAATCTTGACCTTTTGCACCTTATCTAGCCGGCCAGATCAGTCTAGCGCTCGCCGTGATTACACAAATCAGACAAACGCACGGGGGCCGCTGCTGGTGTCTCGTATCTGCCAACACAAACCAGAGCAACCAGAGCTCCCTGGGAAGCGGCAAGCAGCACGGGGCTCGGCCTGGCCTGCCCCACAACTCGGGGTCTAGTGACTCTAGTCCGTGCCCGGCGAGAGATGCGTGCATGGCACAAACTGCCTGCCCTTTTGATTGATGAACTTCGATTAGAATCTCGAGGGAAAGAAATGCAAGAGCTGCAGGTCCATTATAATATTACGGACTTGCAGCTATGTGGTTCTAATTGTATGATTGTGCTACCCAAGGGTGATAATAAGATTGGTTTGAGATGGGAAAAGCCATGTAAACTTAGGCAATCATGGATAACTTTCCAACCCCTAGAGTATTTAACGATCCATATGTCTCATTTTCTCATTGTTTTAGATTATTATTTTAGTGCGACTAGGTTTCTAGTTAATCCATTAGCCATGCACTTTTGTTAAGAATGTTGGAATAGTGAAATTAGAAAATTTGTTAACCCTTTTTGTACGTCTTGGGGTATCTTACATTGAAACAGTCAAAATGAATCTTTAAAGATAACATATGCTTTTAAAGGAAGAATGCATTAAATTTCAAAAAGGAATTATCATTTTAAGTATTATTATTAAAATTTGTTAAAAAGCTAAAACTCTTTTTACCCCGACATGTAATTTAGGATTTAAGTAATAATTTGTCGTGTCCCAGGACAGCATTTGTATTTTATGGACACTACTGTCAAACAGGTGATGTCGAATTATGAAAGTTATGCATTAAATTAAAAAAGAACAACCTGTACACTAAAGTGCGCATCTGAAACTGCCATAGTTTTTGCTCTTTCTACCAAATAAATTACACAGAAACTGGAAAACATCTTTAAAAACATAAAGACGCCAGTCTGAAAAAATATGGGGATATTGAGATGACATCATCTATTTTTTTCCATTGAGCCCTTCATTTTGTATAACGGAGAAAAGACTTTTCATATCACTTGTGCACAAGGCGTAAAATCTGATTGGAAGAGAATATTAATTAAAATATCTTCAGAAGTATGTTAGAAAATAAAAGAACGCACAGTTTTCAGTTGTCTAATAATGTCAAGAAATACTGTTAAGACATTATTCTAGACGCTTTTGTAAACAGCCATTGAAATATTTGAAATTTCGGTGCAAAAAATGGCACAGCAATTTTATTGCAATTTTATTGCTTGTATAAATATGCCAGTGTGTTCGTTTCTACTAGATTGAATGGCTAAAATTATAAACTATGAGATTTAGCTAAATTACTTCCCGTTTTGAAAAGAAATAGGTTATTAGGGCCATATACAGCACATGCAAATGTATTTGCGTCATTTGAATCTGAATTAAAAAAAAAGTTTTTTGTGAGCAACTAGTGCGGGTTAAAAGATCGAGGTTTTTGAATAGAGTACATGAAATACATTTCAAACAGAGGAGAAAGAGTTGTAAGTGTTTGAAAGGGGAGGGAGAGAAATAGACAGAGAGGAAAAAGAAAGGATGGAGGGGGAGAAAAAGAAAGAGTGAGAGAGAGTGAGAGAGAGGGAGAGAGAGAGAAAGAGATAGAAGGGGGATGGGAGAGAAAGAGACAGACAGACTTCCAGAGAGAGAGAGAGAGAGAGAGAGAGAGAGAGAGAGAGAGAGAGAGAATAAGTAAAAAGAATCACGAGCCAGCTTCATGGACTAATTTTTGCGATTAATAAAACCTGTTTAGTAATAAGATATAAGCTCTTTGCGAACAGACTGGGATTCCATTTCAGACGGAACGTACTATTGTTTTAAAGCACTTGGACAAGGACTCACAGGCAAAGGCGTTCAAATCTTATCAAGTTACGGCGGAATTCTATTCTTGTGTGGATAGACAAAAGAAAATCTTCGTATAAAACTGTGTTGATTCATTGTAATATGTTCTTTGAGTACCATTCATTCAATATAAAAAGAATCAAAGCAGCAAACCAATTTGTTCCATTCAAATGTTTCACCGAATCGTGGCTGGCTGGCGAAATAACAGCTTGAGTACCCAACATCATAATGAAAACACTTATATTGAGCAATACATCGCACGTCATGCTGCTGTTAGTTTCGCGTGAACCAATAATAGTAGCATATAATAACAATAGTAACACCACTTCAGCCGGGACCACTAGGGTTCAGGAGTGCACTTACTGACACAACAGAACGCATTTAAGTTTACTGTTATAATTTTTCTCACCCATTTTCCAGAGAGGGGAAGAAAACACCATGTAAGATGTAGATAGGCGTGTTTCGGTTAATGAATGACGCACGGAACAGCTGGCGGCGTCAGTGAGTTCACGTGCATCTATTCTCGGTATCCCCAGGTACTTAGACCTCTTGTATTCTGCGTCGAGCTTTATCTATCTTGTTGATGCCAACTAATCAAATGAACAGGATGCTCGGGTGCAGATCCAGTTGACCGTCATTTTTATATACAATGGCAAGTTGATAATGTTCTAATATACATACGAATGTTACTACAACTCATTTTTTGCATTCGAAACTGTATTGCCTTTGATATTCCACGACAGTTGGATAACATTACCTTTCTCTTCTTTACATGATGCTTTCTATTCCAGTTGCTTTATGCCTACATGTTTCTATAATGTCTGAAAAACTCACGTGTCTTCCTTTTCTTTCTTCCCTTCCTCTCTTTCTCTTTCGTCTTTTCTCTTATTTCTTTCTTTCTCGCTCTTTTCACGTCAGCAAAATTATGAAGAATTCAAAACGCCGCACCCCATTATCTTTGTTACACCGACGCCTTCATTGATAAATTCCGTTGGTAGATACTTTATAGTTAAACATGCATTCCGTCAAATCACATATCGGAACGCATACTACACCGGTAAAAGCAATGTGGTGCAGGCCTTAACTATCATCTCCTTGAATGTTCCCCAACATGAGACGTACCGCTATCTCTAACTGATACGTTTGTCTTGACAACGCATTCAGCAGACGGATAAATAAAATACTGTGCCTATAAATATACTTAACTCGTTTTACCGTTGAATATCGCATGATTAAAAAAAAAAAAGATGGTGCGGTTTTCCGTTCTTTTGACATAAGTTTTTAAATTCAGCTTCAACAGATCGACTGAGATTGAAAGTACAGACGCTAGCTAGTTAATATTTTATGAAGAATCCGAGCCCTAAACAATGCTGATTCACGAAATCAGATGTAACTAAAACCATGATACGTACATGGAAGTCACGAAGCGTTCAGGAAGATTGAGTACATTTTGATTTAAAGTATAAAAGTAACAAAAAGTAAAGCAACCATACGTTTGTTTTATCTTTGCAAAAGACAAAAGAAAATATGTCTATTGTTCTTGCTCCTTTTACCGCTAAAACATCTTTGTCTTCCGGTTTCCCATTTCTCTTTCTCTTGTGTATTGATCTAACAACGACGGTCTGACTCTCTCACTATCTATCAGCCTTCCTAACCATCTATCTATCTATCTATCTATCTATCTATCTATCTATCTATCTATCTATCTATCTATCTATCTATCTATCTATCTATCTATCTATCTATCTATCTATCTATCTATCTATCTTTCTATTTATCTATCTGTCTATCTATCAACCAATCTATCTATCTATCCATTTATCTTAACTTTGCCTTCCTAAAAAATAACAAAACTTCACAACCACACATTTTTTATATTTTCGTTGTCGTTGTATGAATCACATCAACCTTTTCTTTACTTTTTTTTCTTTACCAAATACTGTGCAAGTCCAAGATTAAAAATTATACTGGTACTACCAATTTCAAGCAACAAGAATTAAATGTTTATAGAAGTGTATTAATTATGTGCACTAAATTCATACGTAAGCTCTACGATTCCTAAAACGAGGTCTTGATTGGTAAAACTCATTTCGGTAATGTTTTTATTTCTCTATCTAAGCAACCCTTCACCCATGGCACTCACTTCTTTCGACATCCAGTTCCTTTTTGTTTTTTGTGGTTTTGTTTTTCATTTTGCCAACGGAATGCCCCAAAAGATAATTACCTAGGCACCATCCTTTATTCTCATTATTATGTTTTAAAAGTTTTATTGAAACTTTTCTAAAGTTTTCCAACAAAAATATTTTTGTCTATGTAATTTTATAGAAATATATATTAAAGGTAAGCAATTTAAAAGAAGTTGCAGATGTTTTTACTTATTCAAAGAATTTCCTGTCTTACTAGTCTTAATTTAATAGTTGATTGAAAAGCGTACTATGTTCATTTTTAAAGGTAGATCATTATCCGTCTCTTCCATGTATGTGCTTTTAAAATTTTTTATATAGATGTGTCATCAAGATTGGCCCTAGAAAAGAGCCATACCACAGAATAACGCAGGGCTAATTTAAACAAATACTTTTAATAGCATATCAACCTCATTTCACGTTGTTGTTTTTTAAGCGAAGTAGAAATCTAAAAATGAAATTTGTCAGTACAGTCGTGTAGTGAATGAGTATTTTAAATATTGAGATCGTCCACAATAAAATTAAATAGGCGTGGATCTCTTTTGTTCTGCTTAGACCTGTCTAGAAAAAAAAATAACTTTACACTGAAATGGCTGTGTTAATAAATTACTATAGGAAGAAGGGGGAAAAGCCAAAAAACACAAACACTACCCCCCCCCCCCTCCCCTTCGCCATTACCAAACGAAAACAACCACGACATTTATCGTATTTCTTTGTCTTTTGCCTTTTCACATCTCTGGTTAACAGTCAGCAGTTTCGCACTCAAATGCACTCCTAGATAACAAGACAATCAGTAATCGATTTGAAATGTACTCTTAGACCGTCAACCGCTTGCAGTATGAGGAAAGCCTAACAGACGTTAAATCGTTTCAGCACTGGTAAGCACTCTGCCAGCGAAATTAATAGGCTATTAAAGCAAAATTAGAAGAAATTCAATTTCAAAGGATTTTACGAAATAAGAACTTATAAAAGACTAGATAAAATGTTCAAAGAGCATTTTACATCACAGCTATTAACATTGTGTTGGAAGCACAAAAGACTTATTAAATATATTGCCTTCACTAATCCACCACTCACTCTGTTTACACATACACAGCTTCGAAACGTGGTCAAAGATATATTTTGTTGATTGTGCTAATAGTTTAGTGTACAGAAGGTGGGCTGGACAAAATAAATATAATTGTGTTATTGTATACATACGCCCACAAGCCTACACAAGGGAAACAGAAGGGCAATAAAGCCTTCAAAGACGTGTTTTAATCTGTAAATACCTTTTTGTTCCTAATGTTTTTCTTAAATAGCCAAATATCTTTAAACGTTTCCTGAAATCGACACTTCTGCAACACAATTTTTTTATCTCTAGCGTAAATCATGTTTTGGACATTACAAAGAGAAACAGACACCAACATCTAAACTATTTTTCCGAAATTACAATTTTCGACATTTTACTGAATACTGGAGACAAAGTCCTAGAGTAATTGTTTTTTGACACATTATTGTCTTGAATTGTTAATTTGACCGGATTTCTTTTCAATGTATCCTTCCTTTTACTTCATTATTCAGATTCATTCTATTGGGTCTAGCCTATTAGCATAAATTTTCCAAGCAAATAATAACATTTTGTGTGAGAAACAGTAGCTTTTAAAATGTATCGAATCATTTAATCAATCAAGTTAATCATAAATGAATCCATTTATCTTTAGAAATGCCGTGGGTTTAGGAATATCGATTTCAATTTATTATACTCCTGATTTTGTTTGTTTTTTTGTTCAGATGAAATTGATCGAAATATTTGTGAAATTCAAGAAACTTAGATATTTAATTGAAAAACCGAGTATGTGTGGGGGTTGTCTTATTTTTCCAAATCCAAGGAGAGAACAAAGCTGATGAAGCGTCATAACCTGGGTTAGGTGAGATATATAATTATCTACTGATATTACAATTTCTGAATCAGGAACCCGTGTTTGTACATATGAATAGTTGCCATGTGAAGAATAATCATTTCATGTACTTTAAAAGCATAATGCTAACGAATGATTGAAAGGAAACATAACCTTTTACAAAAAATTAATATCGCACATTATTTTAAGGTGAAATGCTACTGAACTTGAAGTATCAGTGCTTGGGTTATTAATACATAACAGAGTCACAGATGAACTCTATTGTTGATGCAAGTCACCATCATGGAGCACCCTGCGATTGACGTTGGTGATCATGTCTGTCCTCATCCCTGTGTAGTCGCTTAACACGACCAGGTCTACAGGTTCCCTTGCCTCCACTAATACACCTTTAGAACACATTACAAATCTTTTTTTTCTCTGTCTATATCTCAATCTCTTTCCCTTCATCTTTCCAACAATAATAATGTTTTCTAGATTATGTCTGCGTATGGCATGTTGTTTTTTGATTCTACTTAAATGTAATCATGTACCTGCTTCTTTCAAGACATATTCGTTCCTTTTTCTTTGTCGTTCATGAGACTTTAAGCATTCTCCGTTATCAAACGATTGTTTTTAGATAGAGCATATAATTATAGCCGATGAGCTTAAGATGTCTTCAAAATGTTCCCTTTCCTTGAAAGGTGGCGTCACAAGGGGTTGTTCACCAGAAAACAAGTTCTAACGCGCAACGCTGTTCTTCTTAAATCCAGCAAATCAATATCTAATGAGACTCTTTGATTTTCTTTTTTTTTAATTAAAAAAATTGCTTTGGGCCGTATTCCAATAAAGTTTTACACGAGTGGACGATCATTGGATGGCTCATAAAAAACAACTACAACAACAAACAAACAAACAAACAAACAAATCTGGGGGGGGGGGGTAGTTGTAGAGAGAGATAAGGGGAATCGCAACCTGGTATCTTGTTTGGAGTGACACGTAAGACTTTATTGGGAGAAATAAGATAGGATCAAGCTTCGACGGGTTGTTACGTTTTTCTGTCTTGTGTATTTGAATGACATGAAATACTGCCTGCAAAATTTTGACAGAGTCGTTACTGATTGTAGAGCTATTATATTCCCTAGAAAGAGAAAGAGAAAGGAAAAATCGGTTAAGTCACAATATCACCACAGGAACACAGTTTTATGTAACTCTTGCATCTCAATTGTGTAGTAGATGTCAAAATAATAATGATTTTGGGATAGGCATCGCGTAGAGGGTAGATTACTTTATTCTGTGATATTATAATGGAGCCTCGGTCCAGTACATCCCTTACTTAAAGCACATTTAAATGTATAGGTAATTTAATGGGGCTGTCTTGCTGCATGATTCTTTCTCTCTCTCTCTCTCTCTCTCTCTCTCTCTCTCTCTCTCTCTCTCTCTCTCTAAAGAGGACAAGGTTGGTCCTCTGATGTAGGGGTTCTTAATTTTGGAGGTTCTAAAGTTGAAATAGAGGATAGAGGAAGACATTAAAGACACCCTCTACGCAGCGGGGATGGGTAAGAACAGGTTTATACATTTAGTTTTCTTTTTAAAAGGGGGAGGGGGATAGAGAGAAAGTAAGTGCACGTGGTAGGGTTGTATAGTTTTAAACAGGAGGTTTCCCTTATGGTATTCTAATATAGTATCATTTCACCATTCCCATTGTTACCATGACTATTGTAGCTCCAAGGACTACCACTATAATTACCACAACAATTATTAATTTCTACCTCTGCTGGAGTTATAATTAATAGTTTATTGATACTGCTATGAACATTATTATCATTATCATCATCATCATCGTTTCCACCACCATCGCCACTACTATCACAACAACAGCGACAATTACCATTACTAGTATCACCAACATCCCAATTGTCATTATTGCCACCAGCATTGCCATCATAACCACTACCACCACTGCCAGCATTACCTCTACAACCCTGTACGATAGTTCTACTAATACTAAAACAACTATAATCATTGCTATAAATATTTTAATTATGTATGCATTAGTGAAACAATTGCGTGACTATTATTTTCAACATTATTATTATCACCATCATCGCTAGCATCACTGTTATCACCATTATTTAATATAAATATTTCTGCCATTGCTTTTCCTTTCATTAACTATTTTTTTTATTATCGTATCCATTTTTAAGTACCATTGCTGCCGCCATATATATTTTTTTCTGTTTTTTATAGTTTCCGTCATCAAATCGACGAAATAATTGAAAGGAAGAGGGTCTATTTAGTGTCGATATGTTTAGTATTTTGGTCACGGGAATCTGTTCATCTTGTTTTGCCTCGGACAAAGTTTTGCCACAGGCTGTCCAGTCATGATTCTGTGGTTAGGGCTTCATGTCTGGATTTATTAAACTTCTTACTGCATGAAAACCGACAGGAAAACGGTATTATTAAACTGTATTTAAGCAAGGCATCATTTTTTAAAGAAAAAAAAAGGTTTAAACGCATATGGTTAATTTCATTAAAGAGACAAACACAGAGCGACATATAATTAACACGTTTTTAGCACTATACTTTATTCAGAATGAATCTATATCAAATGCCACATCGTTATGATACTATTAGTATTAAAAAGTATTTATAGAAAAACAAACACTTTGCGCTGTCATTAAACCGTTCTATAAGGCGGCAAGGTGTTTAAAAAAAAACCTTAAAGTTCTGTACTATTAAAATAGTCCTTGCTTCTTCAAGTCTTGAGCTCGGAGCGATGACCTTTTCGGGAGGAGATTTGTTTTTAAAGAATCTGAAATTAAATGCGACGTTGGCCAACCAGTAAATAGAGGGGTCGCAGAGCTTCCGCAAAGGAGTGAAAAAAATTGGGAAACCAAGTGAAAGGATCGCGTGTCGAGAGATTTGTAGTCACTGATTTTATCTTGCGAGTAATTTTGTTCCAGCCTGTCTTCAATGTCGAAAAAAAGGGAAACGAGTACAAGTCGATACAGGAAAAAAATAGAACAAAATAGGTTAACTAAGAAAACGGAAAATATCGCTATAGACCAAAAACCGAGCTCCGTTGATAAAAAAGTAGATAAATAGCTAGGTAAACAGATAGGTACACTTTGTATGTACATACAAAGAAAACGAAACTATAAGAAATATGTGGATCTGAAGTTTGTGGATATTTTTGGGAAGGTGCAGTAAAGATAAACGGATAGATATGTAGATAGATCGATAGATAGATAGATAGATAGATAGATAGATAGATAGATAGATAGATAGATAGATAGATAGATAGATAGATAGATAGATAGATAGATAGATAGATAGATAGATAGATAGATAGATAGATAGATAGATAAATAATATCAGACAGAAAGATAAAACAAGAGATACCATAAGGAGAGTGATAGAGATAAATAGAAGAAGGGAGATTGACTGATTGCAGCATTGATTAATTAGCCTTGAGGGAGTAGAACTTGCTCGAATGCCTACATCTTAGCAACAATGTTGAGGCCGCTGCACGTGCGTACGCGTGTGTACGTGTTGAAGGATTGTGTAGGGGAGGTGAGAGATACAAAATGTTGATTTAGTCGGCATGTGCATGAAAAGCAATACAAACTGTGTACTACCTGCTACTACCAACCAACTGCCAGAACTGGTGCGTACAAAAGATTATTCCCCCTATCACTTTTGATAGACACAGATAATATTATTATAATGACTATGTGATTTTTGCCACTGGCTATCCAGTCATGATTCTGTGGTTTTTCTATTTGAGAGATGGAGAAAGGGGGGGAGGAGGGTGTTCGAGAGTTTAGTAGGAAGAGTTGTTGTCCTGTTCCGTTCAGAGGTCATTGGACTGGCCTGAGTTGATGTTTAAAGAGGGCTTTTAAGGCCTCTTAGTAGATTAAAAGAAAAAAAAAAACGACATTGGTTATCGTGAGTGAGCTTCTTGGATCGTGTACTTTTGTGCTGTTAATTTGATGCTTTCTTTTGTGCTTTGACTCTTCAGTTCGTCTCGTGTTGGGGTGTGGGCTGGGCATGTTTCTATGATATAATGTATCGTGTATGGTGTGGTGCCACAGTATTCACATTTCTGATCGATAATTTTAAGGGTTGGGGCTTATAATTAAACTTCTTACTGCATGAAAACTCACGACTATCTGTTACCATATGTTGCTTGACAGGCAAACGGAATGATTAAACTGTATTTAAGCAAGGCATCAGTTAAAAAAAATATACTTATATAATTTATACTCATGTGGTTAATTTCATTAAAGAGACAAACACAGAGCGAAATATAATTATCACGTTTGATCGGTGTTTTTAACGCTATACTTTATTCAGAATAAATCTATATCAAATATCACATCGTTATGATACTAATAGTATTAAAAAGTATTTATAGAAAAACAAAAACTTTGCGCTGTGATTAAACCGTTCTATAAGGCGGCAAGGTGTTTAAAAAAAAACCTTAAAGTTCTGTACTATTAAAATAGTCCTTGCTTCTTCAAGTCTTGAGCTCGGAGCGATGACCTTTTCGGGAGGAGATTTGTTTTTAAAGAATCTGAAATTAAATGCGACGTTGGCCAACCAGTAAATAGAGGGGTCGCAGAGCTTCCGCAAAGGAGTGAAAAAAATTGGGAAACCAAGTGAAAGGATCGCGTGTCGAGAGATTTGTAGTCACTGATTTTATCTTGCGAGTAATTTTGTTCCAGCCTGTCTTCAATGTCGAAAAAAAAGGGAAACGAGTACAAGTCGATACAGGAAAAAAATAGAACAAAATAGGTTAACTAAGAAAACGGAAAATATCGCTATAGACCAAAAACCGAGCTCCGTTGATAAAAAAGTAGATAAATAGCTAGGTAAA
>RQTK01001006.1:25531-42803 GCA_003991915.1 Elysia chlorotica | reverse complement strand
TAGATAGATAGATAGATAGATAGATAGATAGATAGATAGATAGATAGATAGACAGATAGATAGATAGATAGATAGATAGATCAATAATAATCAGACAGAAAGATAAAACGAGAGACACCATAAAGATAGTGATAGAGATAAATAGAGTAAGGCAGACTGACTGATTACAGCATTGATTAATTAGCCTTGAGGGAGTAGAACTTGCTCGAATGCCTACATCTTAGCAACAATGTTGAGACCGCGACACGCGCGTACGTGTGTGTGTGTGTGTGTGTGTGTTGTAGGATTGTGTAGGGGAGGTGAGTGATAGAAATGTTGATTTAGTCGGCATGTGCATTAAAAGCGATACAAACTGTGTAATACCTGCTACTATCAGCCAACGTTTTATTTTGTTGCCAGAATTGGTGCGTACAGAAGATTATTCCCCCTATAACTTTTGAAAGACACAGATATGATAATGACTATGTGTAATCACCTTATTTTATTAAGATTCGAAACATTTGACGAGGAAAAACACATAATCAGTGGAATGTAACTTCACTATTATTTAAGATTGCCCAAATGATTTACTTTTTCTTAAACTTTACATTTGATTGCAACAATATATCTGCAAACAATTGACTATAAGTTAGATTTCACACCAACGTGCAGTGCAGTGACATAGTGTCGGGTTTATCTTTCATGATCACGTCGTTTATCAAATACAACTAAATCCAGAAATATTTCACCATGCCCCCATTGAACGATATGTAGACTGTTTCTCCGACACCAAGTTGAATAAAATTTTAGTTTGTAGAAGTCTGAATAGACAAACTCGTAAGACTTCACTTTCAGGTGTATAGCCAGAAGTCTCCCATACAAAACAATTCAAGTGATATAGTTTACGTAGATTTGCCAACCAACTGAAAACCAATTAGCTTTCAGGTTTTCCTATTTTTATGTGCAGCTTAGCCAACTCGCAGTGCGTGCTTATACTGACCATGGGAAGTTTGGGGGAAAACCAAAAGTTTGATGAGATAACACTGTTTGGCAAACCGCTTCTTAGTGGTGCATTGTAAACATTGACAGGAAATCTCACAAAGGAAAAAAATCATACAAAATCGGTTCAATTAAAATTCCAACTTTTTATAAAAGAACATTGCATATGTAGCAGCTCATAAGGCAAGCACGTGCATCCTTTATACCATCCCTTCTTTTTTCTTTTTCCATAGCAGTGTTCTTTGTGTTGTTCTCCAATGAAGACGACTCTTTAGGTCAATCAATGTAGATAAGATCTAACGAGATCTCAGCTTTTTCTAAACATTGCAGTATGAACTTCAGATAATAATAAATCCGCTGCTTTACCTCGCAGCTCCTAGTTTATATTAGTGTTTATATATTTTTTTTACCATAACTGATTCGCAGTAGAATAAAAAATGTATTGCCTCAGGCTTCAGCCATTCCCCAATGCTTTCAAATTGAGCAAACCAGAGCAGCTAGCTGCACTTTTCTTTTGCATCGTGCGATGGGAAGCAATTTATCCTCATGTTTGAAATAAAAGCTACATTTTTCTTCTTATGTTGAACGAAATGAATTTTTACGAGCTTCCAGAGATACATCATTTTTATATAACGTTTTGACAGCAATATAATTGAGCGCGCTTGATCCGCAAGCAGAGCGAGGGATGAAAAGAGTTATGTTCAGAGATAGAAAATGAGACAGCGGCAAAAAACAAGGAATGTGGGGAGGGGGAGGGGGAGAAAAAAGTGAGAGAAAGGAGAGAGAAAGAAAGAAAGAGAGAAAGAGAGAGAGAGAGAGAGAGAGAGAGAGAGAGAGAGAGAGAGAAACAGAGAGTAAGTGGAAAAGAAAGAAATTAAAATTTATATTGAAACAATTTTCTGGAAATTTTTAGGCCAATGGCCCATACACTAAATTAATAAACATACAATATGAAAACATAGATTTCCGTTTATCTTAAATAGAAAAGTGCCTTGTCTTCATTTAAATATATGGTCCGAATAACATATAACAGCATTAAGTATACATTCATCAGATGAGTTTAATATATTGTGAAACATTTGCATGGACTGTCTTTTCTTTAGAATTAGGTTTAACATATTTACTCTCAGATCTTTATGAGTACTGCATTCAAAAATAACATGGTGTTTGCCTTCTTTAACATTGCAGAAAATGCACAAATTTCTATTACTTAGTTTGAAACGATACGTTTTTTAAAGGTAGGTTTTTGTTGCAAAGCATTGCAAATATTCTTTCTTTTCTTTGGGAGGTGTGAGGGTGGAAATCGAAGAAGGTGGAACAAACTGTATCTGCTGAGCCTTTAACAGGAAATAAAGAGTGAGCGAGTGAAAGAGGAAAAGAGACAAACGTAAAAGTTCGAAAGATAGAAATAGCTATAACTTTAGCGAAAGAAACGTTACTTTTATCCGTAACATTCTGTCAAATCGTCATTTTTTTGCTCGAACCAATAGTATTTTCCAGCAGTAAACTTCTTCTCTTGACAACCTCCTTTCTTTTCCCACTCTTTGGATAATAGAAGGGAGGTTTACTTCGTAAGTTAAGCCTCCCTGCAAATTTAGATTAGTGTCCTCCATCACGTTCGATACTGCTGGCCTGCCGTTTGGCCGGGCGAATCACTCACAGGACCTGGGATCCCCGGAAAAGAGGAGTAACTGCTCAGTAGTTTCCAGGGGAGAGCCATGTATTGTGAGCCCCAGGGTTCGATCAGTTAGAGCCGCCCAAGCGAGAACTTAGATGTCCAGCATTATTCAATTGTTTTATTGGTCTGTTACCCTATACAACTTTTGTGATGTCACATCTCACGGCTGCTTTGATATGTAAAGTATTATTTTAATTAAACAAAGATTACCTTTTCCTCAAAGCTTACTTGTTAATGCGTGGCGGTTATTTTCAACAATAATTACTACCACAATAAAATGGCTTAACTCTGATATCCCCCTTCTTTTACTAAAACCTTTCAATTTCCTAAATGTTTAAAAGTGAAATTTTGTCAAATCGTAATGAAAATCAGGCTTAAATTGAATCTTACTTTGCACCGAAGCGGCTCGGCATTTTTTAATGCGCATAAAAGTTTAGAATTGTGAAATGATTTATAGATTACCATTAATTAAACATTAAAATCGTTGGGGTGGTCGCACCAGTACCAGTTGTGGTCTGTTTTTTCCATATAAATAGATTCTCAGACAGTTAAGACAGAATTCACGTTTTCTGGACCGATAGCGGGAAACTGGCAGTTCGAACCTGGACAGGTGCCGTCATATTCGTCCAGAATTCGTTGAGAGAATTAAAAGCGTTGAGATTTGCTTGATCTTTTGTGGGAGAGCGCCGAGTGATCAAAGACGTATTTTTATCATCAACTGAGACTGATTTGTTTGCTCTCTTTATATGAACGATGTTAGTTACGGTGAAAACCCCCACTGGTTATCTGTCTTAAGATATGCTATTTTGCAATGAATTGTGTTCAATATTGAGATACCGAAATAAAGAAAAATAGTTCTTGCATCCCTCTTTAACTCGTCAAATGTAATTTTTCAAAGCTTTTTGTAAGAAAAAAAATTATCTGAGCTTAGAACATTTGAAAAAGAAAGAAACTGAATCATTTTATTTCTGAAAAATATTTCAAACAACAACAACAACAGTTGATACATTTTATCACCTAGTTTTTACATTTCCTTATTCGGAAAACAGGGCACATCGCTGGTACTCGAGTCTCAGACCTTCTGCTAGCCAGACCAGAGCGCTGCCGACACAAATGGGTAGCTCCCTAAAGAAATGTGAAAAAAATATGGAGCATCTTTCGGAATATTGGGGACTACAAGTCGCAAAACTTTCTATAGACAGCAACACTAAGCCACAGATTGTCTCCACACCGACAAAAGATGGTCAGAATGGCCGCAATAATTGATAAGGGGTTTCTGCTTTTGACATCACCGCAGGCAAAGAGACTGATGCAAACAATTTCACCGAAAGAGAAAATTCTTGGGACAATCAAGGTCAGGGACCTATCCTCGCAACAACAAAAAAAAACAAAAACACCCCCCCCCAAAAAAAAAAAACCCACAAAAAAGCCTTAAAAAACCATTAAAAATCTATAACAATTCACGAAATGTCGAGAAATAGAACATGCCATAGGATAGAGTGCATGGAGTACATAGAGTAGAATTGTGGATATTTTATTGGTTAAAAGAATCTTACATTACAAAAAATATGGACGAAGACAGAAAAAAATTATTAACGAATAGATGAATGCAAAGAATAAATTATACTCAATATTTCGTTCGATATTTTACGATCGTGAGTAAGAGTGCAAATTAAAAGAACGAAAGAGGATGTTATAGAGACAAGCAGGGAAAGAGAAAAGGAACACAGGGATGGATAATTACAGGAAAAATGAAGTTGGGAGAGATACAGATATATATATATATATATATATGTGTGTGTGTGTAGATAGATGGATAGAGAGAAAGTGTGAGAGAGAGAGAGAGAGAGAGAGAGAGAGAGAGAGAGAGAGAGAGAGAGAGAGATGTAACGCAAATGACTTTGTCCATTTTAATTTGAACAAGCAATAAATTTTCAATTTCATTATACGCGTCTGGCCGTTCATATGAAGATTAATTGATTGAAAAAAATGCCTGCCGCAAGCGTTGTGTAATCGTGTTCAAAAGAAAGAAAAAGTTTCATAAGCGAAGAGCTGAGCTGAATTGCACTATTACAACACACGTTTTTAGATACTATTAAAGCTTAAAGCACGATAACCAGATTAGATATTTTCCAATCTGCACTTCCCGCAAATTTAATTTAAGCTGTACATAACCAATGATCTTATGAATGATAGTCTCAATGTTCCAGGTAAAACTAGTTTGTTACTGCCACTGTTTTTCCAACTGCGTTTCTTAAGAGAAAAAAAAAAGATTTTTCTTGCCTAACATTTGTAAAATATATAAGAATTATTTCAACGAACTTTTAAAATATATCATACTAAATTGGAAAGTCGATATAATGGCTCAGATAAATATTAATGATTTGTTTTTTTTATCTATTTACAAAACAAACACACGTTTTAGTCCCGTCTATATATAATAAGTTTGTGGTTTCAATCACTCAAAATGTACCAACAGCAGTGTAAATAAAATGCATGGAACAAAAATAAAACAAACTAACAACACAACGAAAAATCGTACCTCATTATGTCTGATCGAATACATCATTCAACTAACCTTTCAAAATTGACCGTGGACTGGTGTGAGCACCAGACTGCAGAGACGGCAGGGTGTTTGTCGCGCAATGGACAGCTCACTTCTGATACAAAACTGGAGCATTGACGTATGTGGGAGCCAGATATCCACTGGTCGACCCTAGGCTTTCTCAGGTTGTAGGAGACATGCGTCTTCATTATAACTTCGCGGACAGACTCCTGGGACGTAAATAATACCGAAATAAAGTTTAAGACTAGAGACGAACTTTTAGCTTATATCAATCCCAATGAGTCTTATTTAAACCTGAGCATTTGATTTATATCTTTGTACTACTCAAGAGATCCTATAGAAAGAAAGTCTGACGTCTGAGCTTTTTCAAGCCTAAATTATTCACAGAAAGTGAGTAAAAAGAAGATGGAGAGAGAGAGAGATAGAGATAGAGAGAGAGAGAGAGAGAGAGAGAGAGAGAGAAAGAGAGAGAGAGAGGGGTAGTGAATGAGAAAGTAAAGAAAGGGGAGGTGGACAGAGAGAAAGTCCTTAGCAAAGTCATTATTACCAACTGGTGTTTAAAAATTGATGCTTCTCAGAAAGATTAATATTTATTAACGCACGTTCTGAGGATCCACAATATGTTATAAAAATCTTTAGGTAAACCAAAATGTTACTTGCTATAAACACAATGTATTACTACTGAGTATTTTTGAGGGGATGAAGTTCGTAAAATCCGTATTGTAGCTTCGTTTTTCTTTTTCTTACGTTTTGGAGATTAGCTTTGTCCTATCATCGTTACACTCGCTATTAACCCATAGCAAAGAAGCAAAGAATCAACCTATTAGTATATCTATAGCCGTTGCCGTTTTCCCTCGCCTTATTTCATATGTTGTCTAAAACTTCCTTTAGTAGTTTTATCTGCCATTTTTGCTCACTAATTATTTTAATGGGCAAACTTACAAGTTGAAATTACAAAATAATTAAATAATGCTGAGTCTCTCTTGTTGAGAAGAAAAATAGATATGTAAGTCACATAATTATTCTTTTGCATTGTTTTTGTCAAATCTTGATCTTTTTTCATTTGGTTAGTTCCCAAAGATTGAAGCAACAATTAATTTTAGAAATGCATGCGTTATTGGAGATTTTAGTTTACATTAAATTTTATATTCTGAAAACTACTATACGGACAAAAAGGCAGAGTAATTATACAAATGCATTGAAGTCAAGATTTTATTTATCGACTGTAAAACTAGCAGGGTACTACTAGAGACACTCTCTGGTACTAATGTATCACACTCTATTTTGTAAGGGTTCTGATACGCTCAAAAAACATACTTCACAATCAGATCAACCCATCCAAACTGTCGGTGTTACCTAGACAGCAGCGCAGTATCACCGCCAAACGTCAACTTCAGAGGTGTGGCTGGATGCAGCAGCATGATTTACTGCATACATCCCTCACAGCTACATTTAATTAAGTGTCGCGGAAGAAAAAAATAAATCGAAAACACAGCTTCATTGCATGATCTGCAGACATTCCACGTTTCATTAGGAACACGCGCATAATGTCCCAACTGTACTTTTAGGAGCCAACCTGCCTATTGCGAGATGGTAGCATGCTATTTGTTACGACCACTGACGTCGTTTTCTTTTATTTGTGATGGTGCCGATAAAGCTGAATAATGACTTTGGTTTAATGGCTCGGTATCCTAATAAGCAAAATAGGGATCTATGCAGTTTTAGTTAGTAAAAAGAAGACTGTAGGTTTTGATCGCCAATTAGTAATACAATCAAAATTATCACAACTAGGACAGATACAGACTGAGAGAGAAGAGGAGAGAAGAGGAAAAGAGAGAGAGAGAGAGAGAGAGACAGAGAGAGAGAGAGAGAGAGAGAGAGTGAAAAAAAAAAGATTTTTCTTGCCTAACATTTGTAAAATATATAAGAATTATTTCAACGAACTTTTAAAATATATCATACTAAATTGGAAAGTCGATATAATGGCTCAGATAAATATTAATGATTTGTTTTTTTTATCTATTTACAAAACAAACACACGTTTTAGTCCCGTCTATATATAATAAGTTTGTGGTTTCAATCACTCAAAATGTACCAACAGCAGCGTAAATAAAATGTATCGAACAAAAATAAAACAAACCAACAACAAAACAAAAAATCAGAATGACGTACCTGCATTATGTCTGATCGAATAATCATTCAACTAACCTTTCAAAATTGACCCTGAACTGGTATGAGCACCAGCCTGCAGAGACGACAAGGTGTCGCGGCAGGGGCAGCTCACTTCTGATACAAAACTGGAGCATTGACGTATGTGGGAGCCAGATATCCACTGGTCGACCCTAGGCTTTCTCAGGTTGTAGGACACATGCGTCTTCATTAAAACTTCCCGGACAGACCACAGGGACGTAAATAATACCGAAAGAAAGTTTAAGACTAGAAACGAATTTTTAGCTTATATCAATCCCAATGAGTCTTATTTAAACCTGAGCATTTGATTTATGTCTTTGTACTACTCAAGAGATCCTATAGAAAGAAAGTCTGACGTCTGAGCTTTTTCAAGCCTAAATGATTCACAGAAAGTGAGTGAAAAGAAGATGGAGAGAGAAAGAGGTCGATGGATGAAATGAAAGGGAGAGAGAGAGAGAGAGAGAGAGAGAGAGAGAAAGGGAGAAAGAGAAAGAGAGAGAGAGAGAGAAAAAGAGAAAGATAAAGAAAGGGAGTCAACACGAGAGAGAGAGGGGTAGTGAATGAGAAGAAAGAAAGGGAGGTGGACAGAGAGAAAGTCCTTAGCAAAGTCATTATTACCAACTGGTGTTTAAAACTGATGCTTCTCAGAAAGATTATACACCCGTACTGAGGATCCACAATCTGTTATGAAAATCTTTAGGTAAACCAAATGTTACTTGCTATATACACAATGTATTACTATTTAGTCTTTTTGAGGGGATGAAGTTCGTAAAATCCGTATTGTAGCTTGATTTTTCTTTTTCTAACGCCTTTTGAGATTAGTTATGTCATATCATCGTTAAAGCGTTACACTCGCTATTAAACCATATTTAAAAGAAGCAAAAATGAACCTATTAGTATCTCTAGCCATTGCCGTTTTCCCTCCCTTATTACATATGTTGTCTAAAACTTCCTTTAGTAGTTCTATCTGCCATTTTTGCTCAACTAATTATTTTAATGGGCAGAAGTTGAAATTACAAAATAATTAAATATTGCTGATTCTCTTTTGTTGAGAAGGAAAAAAAAAGATATGTAAGCCACATATTCTTCTGCAATGTTTTTGTCAAATCTTGGTCTATTTTTCATTTGGTTAATTCCCAAAGATTGAAGTAACATTCACTTTAGAAATGCATGCACTATTGGAGATTTTAGTTGAAATGTATATGCTAAAAATTACCATATAGACAAAACGGCAGAGTAATTATACAAATGCATTGAAGTCAAGTTTTTATTTATCGACTGTAAAACTAGCAGGGTACTACTAGAGGCACTCTCTGGTACTAATGTATCAGACTCTCTGTAAGTACTTTGCAAGGGTTCTGATACGCTCATCAAACATACTTCAAAATCAGAACAACCCATCCAAACTGTCGGTGTTACCTAGACAGCAGCGCAGTATCACCGCCAAACGTCAACTTCAGAGGTGTGGCTGGATGCAGCAGCATGATTTACTGCATACATCCCTCACAGCTACATTTAATTTAGTGTTGCGGCAGAAAAAAATAAATCGAAAACATAGCTTCATTGCATGATCTGCAGACATTCCACGTTTCATTAGGAACACGCGCATAATGTCCCAACTGTACTTTTAGGAGCCAACCTGCCTATTGCGAGATGGTAGCATGCTATTTGTTACGACCACTGACGTCGTTTTCTTTTATTTGTAATGGTGCTGATAAAGCTGAAGAATGACTTTGGTTTAATGGCTCGGTATCCTAATGAGCAAAATAGGGATCTATGTAGTTTTAGTTAGAGTCTTAATAAAAAAGAAGACTGTAGGTTTGGATCGCCAATACAATCAAAATTATCATTACTAGGACAGATACCAACTGAGAGACAAGAGGAGAGAAGAGGAAAGAGAGAGAGAGAGAGAGAGAGAAAAGAGAGAGAGAGAGAGAGAGAGAGAGAGAGAGAGAGAGAGAGAGAGAGAGAGAGAGAGAGAGAGAGAGAGACAGAGAGAGAGAGAGAGAGAGAGAGAGAGAGAGAGAGAGAATCACAGGAGAAAAAGAACGAGTTACAGCAGAAAAAGAACGAGTCACAGGAGAAAGACAACGAGATAGGAAGGTAGAGAGGTAGAAAGAAAGAGAGAGGTATGGATAGAGTAAATGAGGGGAAAGCGGTTTAAGTAATTTAAGTCGTGTTTTTTAAGTTATGAAAGACATGGTTTTTCTATTTTTAAGTAAGATAACTAGCTCTTTTTAAATAAGAAAGGGTTATAAAAACTTTGGTCAAATATTTCTTCAATCAGTTCGGAAAATTTCTAAAACACAAAACATTTTTATATTAGATATTTCGATTTGTTAGAAGCACTGAAACTTTACTCGTTACAGTGATAGACACCGAGGGTCTCATTTGGTCTGAAGTTGAATGGAAACAGAGGCGAAAGTGGCGTTTTTGGTTGCATGAAGACCTGAGAATGTCCTGCATAGTTAATCAATAATAAATTTTCTAGATCTATTACATTTGTTTTCAATTAGTGACCTCTATGGTATCTTGAACTTTTCTAACATCAACTCCAGTTTCGTATATCGTTGTTTATGTTTATGTTTAGGTTTCTTTCTTTTCTTTTCTATTTTTCTTTCTTTTAAACTAATTACCTTTTCATTCTTTTCACCCCTTTTGTTGTTTTATTCAACGTTTTTGTTCTTGTTTTCCACCTCCATTTTCTCAAATCAATAGTTTAACTGAACCTCGAACATGCCAAGGCACGAGCAGAGCGTTACTAACAATGCACAGACAAAGATTCATCATAGTATAATATGGCACTACTAGTCATAACTTTATTTAAGAAAATGGAAGAACTTCGATTACATTTGCATAAAAAAGACTTCGGTACCATCTAACTTTGAACCTCTTCAAGATGATGCTTTAGTCACAGTTTTATCGGTGGCCCAAATCTAAAGCTATAATCTGGAAAGACTACAATTTTGCATTATGATGGGGCGCACAGACTCCTCGCCTCTTTGCAGTTCTCTTTATAATAAATTTGGCCTTCTCGACATATTATGAGTAAAAATAGGTTGGGGGAGGGAAGAAACCCACTGAAGAGATTTATGTCAATGACTAAGTTTTCTTGAAAATAAAAAAGGCGTGAAACCTCCAACAGATTTATGCCTTAGAAAAGCTGAAGGATGCAAGTTATGAATTCAATCCAAGTGTGGCAAAATCATTAGTTATGTCCAATAAATTTCCTCCCTTATTTTTCTTAATTATTTTTGTCGAGATTTGAATATATATCTGTCTTAAAAAATGCTTCGGTAAAGAAATTACATTAACAAAACCTATGAATGTATTACGGTGAAAGTCATCTGCCCGCAGATTCTTCTTTCATACTACAGAGCAAAAAATGACCCGATTAGCCTTAGCACTTCACAATTTTTGTTTTTAGCAAAATCAACTCTCGTACGCTTTAAAGGTGGATCCAGTCAGAGTTTACTTTTTAGCTGTTCTGTTTCACTCTTTTTCCTTTTCTTTCGTTCTCTCTCTCCTCTCTCTCTCTTTGCCCTTCTCTATCTTTGAGCCTGTCGACTATGCAGTCAACAGTTTAGCTTCAATCCATGATTTAAAGTGACGTATAGAATGATTTAGAAGACTTGTTATTATAGAAATCCCACACACTCAGTTCAGTATCTATTTCTGACTGTTTCCATAATTGGGTTTCCTTGGCCCTAAGGCTGGTGAGCAAATCTGCTATCAACTTTCGCTTAGCACTAAACCAGTCAGGTTCACGTTACATCGATGGCGAATGTTTGACTGTTTTACTTCTTAGTAGCGTTTATATACTGTATTTATTTAATTACCTAGCTGATCACAAAAAGATACATTCAACAGGTAACATTTAGAAAAAAAAATGAAATTTTCCTATCTAGCTTTTCTTATCATTACAAGCCTAGCACCAGTATAAATTAAAGATAGACACCAAGTACTGGCGAAAAATAAAATTTCTTTGAAAAATAGAGAAAACCCATGATTAATTAATTCTACATTTCGTAAAATCTCTCGGGCATAAAGTCTAAAATAAAAGAATTGCGTTCGCTTTTCCTAATAGGTGGCCATAAATCCAGTCTGATCCTCTTTTGACTGCAAGGAATCGTCCCAGGGGAACATGAACACTGCTGCCTTTAGAGAATAAGAACTGTCGAAAAGAACACATAACCTCAGTTACTTTTTTTTCATTACTTTTTCTTAAAAAAAAACAAAAAGAAAAGAGAACTGCGCGATTTAAAGAGACTTAAAATTGGTTGTACTATTTGTTATCAAAACCCTATAATTTTTACCCTACTTTTTGCACTACAATCTTAAAAAAGAAACGTCTTTTTTAGAATTGCACAAAAAGAATTATCTCTATTGCATGATGGATTTATAAACACAAATTTGTCTTTGTACGAAGCGTCTTAAGTAACACCACAGACCAATACTTCTATTTTTAACATAGGACACGCTTTTCATGAAGCACTGAGCTGACCTTTTTCTTAACACCTTAAAGGCTTACGTAAGCACCCAGGGTATATCGCGGAAGAGCTCCAAGCCTTACGTCTGACAATTTTCGGTGCTGTTACATCGAGATAGTGCGGGACTTATGCTCATGTCTTAGCCAGCCACATTATATTGACACCAATTCGACCAGTAGAAGACGAAATTCGACAAATCTCAAAAGGGGTTCCAACGTAGCTTGGTCTCTCCTCCCGAGCTAACCTCAAGCTGAATTTATAGAACTGAATAATGTGGCAACAGTAAAACTGCATTCATTATGCAGATAAGAAGCTTCCGTACTCGGTGAAAAAAATATTATTGATCAGTAAGATTATAATAGTGCAAAAATGTAACAGGAGAAATAATGAAGCAGCAGCTAAGTTGAAAAAATCAACACCAATATTAATATCAATTTGTTATTGAATTTTCCTAGTAGATAATCATTACTTTCAACGTATAAAACAAAAATGAATGCATGGCGGATAAGGAAGTCTTTCTCATAATAAGAAAATAAAGTTAAATAATCCAAAAATAATGTGTACTCTTTCCCGCAAAACCCTCCGTGTGCCCGAAATAACATTCACTCAGAGCCTATAGGGAGCTGTCTTTACTACACCTTCGCAGGAGAAGGGGCTTAGCCTGGAGTTTGCGAGGATTATGGCCGAATAAGATGTTTGATGGAACATTGAATGCCCTGCGGTCCCGTGTGTTACTTATGTATTCTCAGCGGATCAGCATGCATCTAGGACAGGTTCAGAAAGCGATCTACTCTAAAGGAATAAGCCAATTACTCCCCACCCGGAAACAAACTAAATGCGATGAGACCCACGCATACCCCAGAAAAATCCTTGGCCCCATGGACAATTTGGGGTTTTCCCGTTACTTTCCGTATGTGACATGAATATCCATATTCCAAGATCGATGCGTTATAAGGATTTTGATGACTGGATAGAATAATGGACCAGCCAAACTTTCGCCTAAAAGCGTATTTTGCAGGTGCTTTCTTAATATAAATTATTTGAAGAAAAATCTAGGTCTACACTTTGATATGTTGGTCTGGCGGGTCCGAAGTAGATAAGAATCTTTGGATGACATGTGAATATAATGTCATTGGGTGGGTTGGTTGGTTGGTTGGTTGGTTGGTCCAACAGCAGTACTTTATAGGCTATATTGTGGACGAGCCCCAAGACGGACGTCTGACAATTTTATGTGCTGCCACACACGAGACAGGGCGGGGATACCATGACTCCTGTCTCAGCTGGTGACATTATACTGCACGGACCCAACCAGTAGGGAACGCAACAGCCAGGATTCGAACTCTGGACCTTATGCGTCGGAAGCCGATGTTCTACCCCTGGGCCACCCCCCCCATTGGGTGGGTTATTTAAAACTATATTGCACACAGAAAATAAACGGATCCACTCCAATCAATGTTAAGTCTGCTGATTCCCAATTCATTTATACGCATAATTTGTTTGATTAATATCTATTAACTAATGTTTTTTTACATTTTAAAGTTTACTGAACAAATTAGTAATAAGTTATAATAACAAAATATTATTTGAAGCCATGATGACCCTCTATGTGTAATTTGTAAATTAAAGTGTATTCAACCATAATATTCTTAAATTCTAGATACTTGCATAATTTCATAGATTCCATTCTTTGAGGATACTCCTCAATGGCCCGTCCCAATAGGTAAAAAAATTGAAAAATCAATTTGGTTACAGAAACATTACATGCGTTGAAATCTCGTCATTACAGATTATATCATATTAAAAACGGTTTTATATTCATGACGGAGATTTGCAGATGTGGCTTTTCTTGGAAAAGGCGCATATTGTTTACTGAAATCAGTTTGTGTGAGAAAACATAAGTAATATAAAAGAGAGAGAGATAATGGTGAGAAACAGAGAGAGAGAGAGAGAGAGAGAGAGAGAGAGAGAGAGAGAGAGAGACAGACAGACAGACAGACAGACAGACAGACAAACATAAAGACAGAAAGACAGACAGATAGAACGACAGACAGACGGACAGAAAAAAGACAGAGGTAGAGAGCGACAGAGAGAAAGATACACGGTAAGAAACAACAACAACAAAAAAGACAAACACAGACGGAGGGACAGAAAGAATGAGATAGACAGACAGGCAGCCATACAAACAGAAAGTTGAGTTGTAGTTGAGTTGGTTTAACATCCAACGTCAGCACTAAATTGGCCATATTGTGGAGGGGCCCCAAGACTGACGTCTGATAATTTTATGTGCTGCTTCACACGACACAGGTGGGGATATCATGAGACCGACCCAACCATTAGAGGTCGAAATCGCCAGGGCTCGATCCACGGAACTCCTGCTTCGGAAGCCGATGTTTTATCCCAAGGCTACCGCGCCCCAGGCAGACAGAAAGTCAAATAAAAATTATTAATAGATGTAACCTACTCGATCAAATCTTGATGGTGCACTTTATACAAAATGAATTGCTTGCTTTTTCGACCTATCGGTTGCATTTAAAAAATAAAAATTCAATGTTAAAAAACACCTTGTTTAAACATCAAGACAAGCTGACACTTTTTTTTTTTACAAGAATCAAGCGGCGTGTAGACTGATAAGCTTACTGATGGAACTAAAAAGGGGACTTTTTTAGAAATAAAATTCCAGCTCTTGCTTCCATATAGTCACAGAGAGAGAAAAAAATAAAAGAAGTCCGAAATTAAACACATCCACAAACCAATATCCAGCCGAATGTTCTCACACTCACACACATATCAATCATGCACTGTTTTCAAGTGGGCGGAGCATCAGTCCTTAAAATTCAGCAGATGTTATTGTAAAAAAGCTATGTTATGGAACTTGTGTTTCAAATTTCCCAAAGTATTCATCTCTCTATGTCTTTTCTGTTTTGTTTTTTCAGTCCATGTGTATTAAAAGTTTACTAAATTCTTTCTAATAATGTGACATTGGAAAGAGAGAGAGAGAGAGAGAGAGAGAGAGAGAGAGAGAGAGAGAGAGAGAGAGGAAGGAGAGAGATAGAGATAGAGAGAATGAAAGAAAGCTAGAGAGAAAGAGAGAAAGCGAGAGAGAGAGAGAAAGTGAGGGGATGAAAGAGATGAAAAAGAAAGAGGTAGAGAGATAATTTAGCATACGTGACGGACACAAATGTTTTGGTTATCTAAAAGCTCAATAAATGGATTGCAAGACATACAAGAAAGTATTGAAAAAGCAAAGTACATAAATGTATATAAAGAAATAATCTATCCATACACACAGAAAATGTATCACTGAGCAGATAGAAATACATATAGCGACAGATAGGCCGATGAAAAGAGAAGGCTAAACCCTTACTGGTCCCGACTGTTCCTGTTCATTGGCAATTAGCAGTAATTTGTGGGCAGCACAGGCCTTATTTAGAGCCAAAATAATGCATTGTGTTATGAACAGATCATACAAAAACCTGAGCGAACCAGCCAAAAAAGAAATGTTATTGCTTTATCACGAGGCCTAATCATTACTGCAGTGACATATAACCTGTAGTTGTGTGTTTATAATGCTCAGTAAATACTATTAGTGTAATTACCAATAACTCAAAATGTTTTGCGCAGTTTCCCTTAACTCTCACGTTACATGTAGGGCCTTGTCTATTTCTCTCTTTTTCTTTCTATGTCTTTCTCTCTTTCTCTCTCTCTCTATCTCTCTCTTAATATTCTCCTTTGCACAATACTAATAATATTTAAATAGAAACAATAAAGGAAGAATGATAGATAGCAGCATATAGCACAAACGCATAAATTGAAAGAGAAGGAGAAAACGTCGAGAGGGGGGAGAGAGAGAGAGAGAGAGAGAGAGAGAGAGAGAGAGAGAGAGAGAGAGAGAGAGAGGGGCTGGCTGACAATTTCCAAATATTTATTGAAACGAGAAAGAAAAAAGTATAAAAGAAAACCTAGTATTAAGACCTATTTATTAAATAAAAAAGAAGACCATATAATAATTATAGTGATGCTTTCCCGCTCTACCATCCGACTATAGCGGGTGGGCAGTCAGCTGTCAGATAAATGAATAGAAATATTAGGTACGTCTATCCTTCGGTAAAATACCCATGAGGAATCATGTCAAATTCATTCCTGGACATTCTGCCAGAATCAAATAAATAACTCGGGCTGTCGACCACGGTTTGAAATGAGCAAGGACGAGGTCTATATAACTTTATTCCTGATGTTGGCGTTCATAGCGTCTGTACATCCTTTGGCCAAATCCATAGCTCTCTATATTCCTGTTATTTCGGCCAATCATCTACACGTTAGCAAGTTTTTTTTTACTATTTTACCGAGCATTTTTAATGAATTTGAATAATGGCTATAGCGAACACAACATTGATTAGTTTTAAAATTGTAATGGACTGTTACCTCAGCAGATTGATTTTGTTGTTGGTAATTGTATTGTCTAAAAATGATGTCCTATGATATTCTGGCTGGTATAAAAACGAATTGTTCTTTTATATTCAACTTACGAGGGTCGGAAACGCGTCTTTTATATATAGAGACGTTATAAATATAACTATAAAGATATCTTCTTGTACGTGAACTTTCTTTATGTAATTTATTGTTTTGTGGTATGAAGTTAAAACAGAGAATCACAATGCAATAAGCGAGGAACAGATTGTTTGTTAGTAAACCTGTCTTTTGTTGCGCTACTAGTGGTATAATATAGCAAAGCCTAGAGTTATTCCTCCTTGTTCTTTTTTTACTAAGCTGATGCGATATTGAGTGACTATAATTATCACCTGCTGGCATGGAAAAAAAACCCAACAACAACAAACCTGTAAACAACCAAAATTGATTACTTATGCCCCAACACTAAGCCTTTATAAACTCTCCCTTCTTTCTTCTTTATCAGTATTTCGGGGAAAGTAATAACTCTTATTAGCCAGAATCGACCATATCAAGCTAAAAGCTAGTTTGGGAACTACCGCCCTCACCAGCTGAATAGAGTAGTTACGCCATCTGTAGATCCCCTGTGGCTTTCCCCGTTGTCTCGGAACTCCAATTCATTTCTCTAGCTGGGCTAATTTGATAGGGTCTGGTTTTCCTTACTTCCTCTGACCATTTCTATATATCATCCCTGTCAGCGGGTACAAGTTCTGTTTTCTATCAATCTTCTTTCTTTCAACGACCCACATCCTTCAAGGGCGCCCACTAATATTTACTAAGGGGCCCAAAGCGAATGGATAACACTGAAAGTGGATCGAAGCAACACCTACAAAGATTTAGGCGAAAGGCAACTGGTATTGTTATTTGTTCTTTAGTTCGTGGATACTTTCCGCCTTTTCCATTGTGTCCACCCTTGCCCTCAGC
>RQTK01001006.1:0-25517 GCA_003991915.1 Elysia chlorotica | reverse complement strand
CCCCCAAGGAAAAAAAAAAGAAAAAAAGAAAATGTGGAAATTAAATGTGTGATTTTTATCGACAAAGAATAGCAAGGTGGGCTTCACATATACACTTATAATCAGTGATTTAAGTTCCTATAATATTTCTATCTTTTACTCTTATGTGCAACGCCATTTAATGCCTGAAACATGGAACAAACAACCCCCCTGCACATATACAGCCTCATTTTCATAATTCTCTTTTTTCCTTTTTCTTTCCTGTTTCCATCTCCAACTTCTTCATATTTGCTTGCATATAATTTTCATGTTCTTTTCAATCATATGAATTAGTGGCCTCTTTTTATAGTCGATTTTAAAAGACCTTTTGCTATTTCATTTTAACAGATAAGAGAGGTAATAGATTTAAATTCAAAACCGCAATTGTTTCATATATAAAAGTTATTTAAAAAAAATTAGAGCCTTGCCCTCCTCTCTAAAATTTTCACAATATTATACCAATATGACAAGTAGTTATATAATCTTAGCTCTTGTCACAAGTTTGCTTCATCTGAAATAAAAATGTATAATTGCATACGTCATTTTGATTTCTATGATTTCTTTATCAGCTATGGCACAAGACGATTAAAAAAAAAAAGATAAACGCGACCTTTTTCCCAACGCCTTATATTGAAAACAAAATGTTTTGCTAGATCACAGGATCTTCAGAAATCTCTCTATAACATATTCTTTGCATATTTACAACATAATTAGGAAGCTCAGAGATAAATTTTTTCCAGCCCACACAACCTGCGCAGCAAAAATTAATGTAAACCGTTGTAACTGTGCTATGTGGTTAACTAATTTGATTCTATTTGACTATTAATTCTATTTCTTTGATTTTACCTTATGTTTTTGAGGCATCTAAAAGTAGAAAATGATGGGTATTTTTACAAAAAAAGAAATAATATTCTGTTATAAGAGTTTTTATTCGTTTAACGCATCCCATACCTTTTGTGTACATGTAGCATCTTGGCTTATTATAAACACAATCATTTCTTCATAAAATTATAACCTGAGCTTACTGAATTTTACAATTTTGTACAATCATCTTCTAGGTATTTTTTATACTAGGTGAAGTCTAAATTAGACTACTAATACTTATAAAAAGAGCCATTAATAGGCATATAAATTGATCACTTTATAAGAAGTGATGCATCTGAAAATTTGAAGAAATGTGCATCTTCCTTGAGTGGGAAGGGTCGGGTGGTTGGAGAAAACAACGTCAAAAGTCAATTGAAAGCCATTTTTCTTTTTAGTATACTTTTTTTTCTTTGCGATGACAAGTTGAGTAATTTTATGACACAACAAATGTTTCAGGGCTTGTAGAACAACAACAGTTATCAGAAATTAGATATTGTTTCAGGCGTAGAAGGTGAAAACTTTGTATGTTTGCTTTGTTTTTTAACATCTTGAAAATGAGAGGTCTTTTCAAGTAGATAAAGATCAAAAACAAAATACAAACGTACATAGGGTTAATACAAAGATGCACTTGTCACAGAAGCCATTACAAAAATGAGATGTGTAAATAACATTGGCTCACATAAGGCGTCCGCACAAAACAATCATAGTTGGACTGCCATCGTCAATCATCCACCCACACTGCTCTAAAAGACTGGCAGAAACTATTATCACCACCGAACTTACGTCATAATGCGGAGCCCGTGACATGGACAAGTCAAAAATTGATTATTGAACGGATGTCAGGCACCTAAGCTGGAACAGAATAGCCGGAAGAAATTGCCCTTGACGCACATTCATAACCACACTATCACCGATTTAATCAATAAATAAATTAGTAATCATAGCAATAAAAAATACTGTTATGATGAAAACAATAATTTTAGAAATATTAATAAAAAGTAATAGCAACAAAAAAACAAAAACAAAATAATGATAATAATAATAATAAAAAAAAAAAATAATAATGATTATGATAATTATTACAGTATTATTAACACATTTTAATCGAATCTAACATTTAGATTTAATGTGAACCGCTCGGAAGTCGATTACCTGAATTGTACTAATGTTTTTATTATATTGAAAAAAATATAACCAAACAAATTTATATAGTCATGTTTAACTCTTGTTAGTATGTTTTTTTGCTTTAATATGCTTGTACATGTTTAGGGTGAAGAATTACGTAAGAGATGGCTAATGTATGTCCATTTTGTTTTTTTGCTGGCTTTGTATAATTTTGAGGTTTTTTAGCCAGGAAGAGCTCTTAACAACATGGAGCAGAAATTCTCAAGAAAAAAACTTCAACTATAGGGCCTAACGATTAGAAAATCAAAAATAGTTTCGATGTTCAAGAAAGTAACTTTTTTCAAAGTATATATATATATATATTTCGTTTTGTTTTTAATGACCTCTTTATTTCTATCTAAATATTTTTTTGTTTGTTTCATTCTCACAATTTAGCTTGTGTTTATTATCAATATATAGGATTGTGAAATACAACTATTTCCAATGCCTTTCTTTTTTTTTACTTCCAAGGAAAACCAATAAGTAGTTATAAAAAGCTTACAATAATAATTGCCGCTCTTTTAAGCATTTCCTCTCCCCCAAACGTTATCTTAAGTTAACAATCCGGGTTGAGGTCTCCTGGTATGAGAGTAATTTTCTCTCTCCGTTCAATACCGCGATCACTGGGGCCAGATCGAGATGATAGGCTCGTATCAGGCTAGACTAATTTAGTAATCCTCTGAGGAGTTTGTCCCCAGCTTCGTTTTTTTCCCTTTTCGGAAGTGAGAAAGTCCAGGCATAAAGCGCATTGTGTCCAGATCATTCTGTGACCCCTTTCGCTCTAAAAGCTCCCTCACATTCTCTGCAGGCGGTGTGAGAGATCCATTTTCTTTGTTCAGCTGATTCTCAGCTAGATGGCACCACGACAAGATTATTTATCTCTGTGGTTCTCAGTAACTTTAAACCCCTATGCCATTCGGCTGCTTTTGTCACTGATCTCCACCAATGTTTCACATCTGTTCCATTGTTAATTTAAATAGGACATGCCGAAAAGAGACATAGAAGGGGCTGGTTTAAAATCTTATTTGTTTTAATGAACCTTAAAAGCTTGAGTGACATTTTAAAACACAATTAAGTGATAGCTTTTAACCCCGAACTAAACATAATAGAGCGAATGAGTTTTAAATCCTATAGAAAAAATAGTATATTGGCAACATTATCCGTTAGAAAATATATAATCCACAGTACTTTCTTTGAGTGGTACATATTTTGGCCCTACAAGCCCAAGCTTGAGTGTTTATCCTCAATCATACTGTTAGATCATTTAATTGTCAGTTACATAGCCTGGATACGAACTTGCGCAAAAACCGAAAGCAAAACAAAAGCGAGAGCTTTCATTCAATCTTCAAGCTCTGTTTTGCACTGAGCGTAAGTGATAATAAATGTACTCACCTCCCAACGTTAAGTAATCCTTTTCACCACTAATATAATTATCCTAGACTTTTCAATCTTGAAGACATTTAAACGTTCTTTTAAATTCTACCCACCCCCTCACACCGCAATAAAGAATCCCCTAACTCAAAGTATGTATACTTCAAAAAGATAGTAAAAAAAGTCATTCTGAGCATCAAGATTGCGTTTACACTTAAAAAGTATTAGTCTGTAGGAAAAGGTAAATTGGTTTATTTAGAGAAATTCGGTGTACCATTCATTTTCATTATTCCATCGAAGTGGAAAATTGACGTAAGTCAGTGTTTGGTGTCAATACAATCCGACTTGATTGTACGGGAATGTCTGCCAAGATTTGATCTCTCTGTTTGCTTTTCTGTGAACGTTAAATGGAAGTCACCCTGGACCTACAGCAATAGCTATGATGACATGCATTAATCATAACACTAACATGAACGGATGCTGGTTTAATATTAGAAAAATAAACAGAATGAGTTATAATAATGATAACGACAGCAAAATATAAAATAAGATCGATCAAGAGAGTGAGAGAGAATGTCAGAGAGAAATGGAGAGGTAGAAAGAAAGAAAGAAAGAAAAGAGGGAGGGGGAGAGGGGGGTCGAAAATGAGAGTGAAAGAGAGAGAGAAAGAGAGAGAAGGACAGACAGACAGACAGACAGACAGACAGACAGACAGACAGACAGACAGACAGACAGCAGAAACTTGGAAAAGTTATCGTTAACGTTCATAATTGCTTCCTTCTACACAAATACCCAGTTTTACCTCAGACACTAACAAATACCAAAGAATTCTTTCCTGTAATTATGTTGTTCTTTCCCAACAAACAAAAATAGTAAAAAGCATCTCTCACAGTTCAGGTCGAACCCATACCAAAATAAGCACAAGATGCATTTCCGTTGTGGGCGCCACAAGTAGCACTGGATCACAAAAACTAATGAGAACTTCTTCTCTACGTCTGTACTAGCATGCCTTCAGATAAACGGTGCATTTTTTGTGTCGTTCCGATCTTATGAAAACGTCCTTGGCAGTGCAGATAGCTCAGTTGATAGATGTCTGAACTGATGAGTAGTAGGTTCGGGGTTCAAACCGTAACTGTTGCCTCTGTCTCCTTTAAAGATCTAGTGGGCTGAAACAACTTGAGATTTAACGGGTATGCTAATATGCTATATTCGTTTTTATAGTTGTTTTTTTTACGCCGCCAGCTTAACTTTTTGCAACTGATAAAGTAAGCTGATGGGCATTATTCAAATTATTTTATCATGTTTCAGTTGATTGTAAATTTACAGTTTTATAGGAAAATGACATTTTCGGTTTATGGGTATACTTAAATATTAGAAGGTAAACAATTTTTAAATAATAAAAAATGATATATCTTAACGAATATTACCTTGAGAATTTCTGTTCAACATGTGAGAGAGAAAAGGTCGAAAAAAGATCGCACAAAAAATAAACTCAACATTTTCTTTTTTTTATTCAAGTAAAACAAGTATTTTGCTTACGTAATACCTGCGTTATTATCGATTCTTTTTTTCGTTTGCTTATATTTTTTGTTGTGTGCGCATTAATGTTTGAGTCAATCTTGCCGCAGTTAAATCTAACTCAAGCATCTTCACTTTTAACTAAAAGGCTATTTGTATTCACGGAAATGTATCAGTTGTGAGTTTCGACAGGTAGCCAGCCAGCCTGTTTGTGGTACCGCCGCTACAGGCACAGGTGCCAACTTCCGCGAGTCGACAGCCCTGCAATGTTTGCAACCTGACACTCGCGCTTCATTAGGGCTGGCTACCTTCACAGGGAGTTTTCGCTCACACCTCAATAAGTTACGGCGAAAGTAACAGACGTGCCAAACTAACTCCCTGAAAAGCGTTGTTGTGTGCAGTTTTTAACACCTTTCTAGCTATATCTACATATTTATGGCTGTTTTGGTTGCAGCGCGAAAGTTAACGGCATGCACTTTTTACGTAATTTTCACTGCATAAAGCCCTCTTCTAAAGAGTCTAATTAAAACCACATGGGAACGAGCTAAAGACAGGTACATCTTAGATAAAAACAAGGCCTATGCTATTAGGGATGAGTTAACTGTATTGTTGGCATGAGAGTATTTACATTGTTTATAAGAAAACATGGCTTAACATGTGTAGAGCTGCAGGAATAATTTTTAGGAAGTAAAAAGGGGAAAAAGTTTTACTTAAAAGCATCTCAGTAATTGCGAAATAACATTTGCCGTGCAAGTCATGTTGTTGGAAATAATGTTTTGAAAGGAAACACATGTATATGAAACAACATTAACATTTAATCACTTCATTTACTTTGCCACCAACTTAAAAATGTCTCGAGGTATAGTCTAAAGTTTACCCGTCGATTGTCCATTATAAAAATTGCGATTTCTTAATTTGAGTTCAGTCTATCGCGATTAGGCATGATGATTTAATTTGCTTACAGTCTCCACTCACTCTCTCTCTCTCTCTCTCTCTCTCTCTCTCTCTCTCTCTCTCTCTCTCTCTCTCCCTCTCTCTTTCTCTCTCTAGCTCCCAATCTCTTCCCTGTGTGTGGGTGTGGGTTTCTTCTGTTTCTCTCTCAAAATATTTCTCTCCCGTTAACGTTGCTGGTATACCCCTTTGTTTCACACCGTTCGAATACACCAAATCATTTACATAACAATGTAACAGCAATCGATATGACCAATATGGCCTGGCAGATCGAAGTAACATACTCAATGGGGGATTTTACAAGGACAGTGCTACACAGGGTAAAGGCGCTTTCTCCAACCAGGTGTTCAATTTAATATAAATTCCAGTGTTTTACTGCTGTGTGGAAACAAAATGTCTGAAAGGAGGCGCCTTCTTTGTCTATCTTAAGCCAGGTTCTTGCAGACTCTCATTCCAGAACCTTTCTACTCTTTCACGATTGACAAAGATTAGAACTCTTCTAAAACCTAAATAGGCGGATTGGATGTTCAGAAATAGAACATAAAAGATTTGAGCACCGAGCAACATTTCTACCTAGGTTCGCACAGTGCAAAGTACATTACGTATACGTTTATTTACCATAAATTGATCTCGCTAATCACTCGCCTGATAGACACACGTTACTTGGAAGGTTAGAGAGATTTGACAATACGCCCATAGTCTTGTTGTCTAGTTTGAACTTACTAATCGCTCTTTTTACTTTATAGACCGTTTTTTGAAACACTTCACCGCATGACAAGACTTATGATAACTTTCAGACTTTTTGGCTGGCATTTTATTTTTATTTCCGAGTTTTAAACCAATATTTTCAGAGCGACGTAGAGTCAATCAAGCTTTTTTTTCTGAATTATTGTTATATAATTGAAAACACAACTATCGTAACTAACAATATTTTGCCAATTCATTTTCCACAACTTTCCTTATTAAAAAACTATGCTTTATTTATGATTGAAGCAAAGCGGCAATCTCCCAAAAGAACGCGCACTGCTATGGACATCGGAGTCGAGACTTGATTCGTGCACGAAAAAATCACATTTTAATGCCACGGATAAAGACGATTTTGTCCGTTAGGTGGGTCTGTTACACTTAAATATTTTATGTGTCACGTACTTAAGCAGAATCTCGGTCAGAAATGGTAGCCTGTAAGTGCCCTTTCCCCCCTGCACTACGCCATGTGGGCGATTGCGTGCAGAAACTCAGTGATACAGACCACGCACTTTTCAGCAACCAGCATGGACGTCTTAGAGGTCACGTCGAAATTGGATTCCTGTTGATAATGCTAAAAGATGCGGCGAAGTATCCGGAACTGCGAAAAGTTTCTTGAACCTACTCTGAAACATCTTAAACTTGAAAATGATAGTTAAAAATCGTGATATGTTAGGGTTCTTTTTTCTTCTTTTTGCAATTTATATGCTAAGTAGATCGATGCATTTTTTTGCTGTAATGTACTAGGGAGAAACACAAAAGCAGCATGAAGCAAATGTCTATGTTGAAATAATGATATTTATGCAAAGGTTACGATATTTTATACTCTGGTTAAATGCGCTTAGATAACACGTTACGGCAAAAATGTAGATATTAATAGATAATTCACCTTAGCTTTTAAACTTATGTTTTTTTTTCAAATTTGATTTTTATTCTTATAAATTATTTGAAAGGCAGGGCCCCCAAACAAATTTGGGATCAGCATTCCATTCCATCTTTTATTACTTTGAAAAAAAAAAAACGCATATTTTTTGTACCGCTCTATTCCTTAAGCCCTTTTGTATTAATGTCTTTGATATTTAATACGTAAAATGTATTAATAAGGTCGGCTTCACGTTTTATATTGAGAAAAAATGATGTTATCTTTTAAATAAACAAAGCTGGAAATTTTATATAACACAAGAAATGTTCAAATTTTTGGGAAAGAAGTATTTATCAATATGGATGAAAAGTAAGGACTAATGGACCTGTCTGCCGAATGAAAGAAACGAATTTCGTAGATTGCTGTTTTTTATCCTTGTTATTATTTCGACACGTTATCCGTCTCTTGGGTTATCCTTATCCCTGCTTTTCTCCTCTACCGACATCTTCCTCACTTTTACCGTCATTTTTCTTCTCCAGTTTTTGCATACGCCTTCGCGATATTGCTCCTTTCTCTCTGTCTTTGTGTCTGTGTCTAGCTGTTTCTTTATCTTCTCTCCTTTTCTCTCTCTCTCTCTCTCTCTCTCTCTCTCTCTCTCTCTCTCTCTCTCTCTCTCTCTCTCTCTCTCTCTCTCTCTCTCTCTCTCTCTCTCTCTCTCTCTCTCTCTCTCTCTCTGAGTAACTATTTTTGTTTCTCTGTCTTTTTCTGTTCGTGTTTTTTTAATGTCTATATTTTTTACTAACTTGACTGCCCCTATACATTCGTGTATTTCTGCCTGTCTATTTTTTAATCAAGCTAGACTGACATGAGGACTACATTAAACACCATCTATAGTCATAATGGTCCTCATCATTCTTGAAGTAGACAACATTATCACGAAATATTTGCCCTGATAAGGTTCTCATGAGATTTCTCTAGTAAAGAACTCTGTAACAACCAATTATTGTGGCACTATGTATCTTCGATGACCTCACGATGCTACTATAAAAACTTACTAATAGTCATTACTGACGTCACTGTCTAGCGCAAACACGCAGTAAAGTAAAAACACAATGGGTGACACTTACAATGTCAGTAAACAAAAGATGGGGAAACAAACATTATTTTGTCTTGTTAAAACCATCAAACATAAACGCTGTGAACTCTTTTGGACTTGGAAATGAAAAATAACAACATTGTAGTAGAATGATAGCACTGGCATAAAAAACTACTTGGCAAGGAAATTTGTTAACCGGACAAATCATGAACATGTTTTCTTTTTCTTCATTCATTTTTTCTTATTCTTCGTTTTCTTCTTCTTTAATTGTTTAATCAAAAAGTAGAGAAAACGAGCAAATGAGGAGATGGACAGTTTAATAAATTTAGAGAAAAAAGAAATGGCAGTATTTAACTGTCTAATAATGTCATTGATTGTTTCTTTATCACCTGGTTTTACTTGGCTTTGCCTCAATTTCTGTATATATACGCCTTTATCTGATTGTTTTCATCCCCTTTTTTACTCTCCACTACTACGCTGTGATTGATTATTCGATTCTTTTTCTGGATTGATTGATTAACTCCGACCAGGCATTTAACGAAGACAACTTGGAGTCTCTAAAACCCCACACGGCCGCGCCCCACACTAACATCCACTAGGAAAGGGGGGGGGGGGGGGGTGATGATGCGATTTCTCTGTAACAGCCGTGAGGGAGCTTTGTTGTTCTGTCCCGACCCTGTCGGCTAGTCCAGGTCTCAGGGGATTGGGGTGACCATATGCTACCGCCGTCCGTCAGCAGTCTTCACCTTCCCAGGGAAGTTCCTCAACTGATTGGCACCCGATATGATCGCAAGACAAGGCCTAGGCCAGCCCTCGAAAAATCTCTTTTCCTCTAGGAGTCAGGGATGCCAGGATATTGTAAATCTGAGAATAAAGAAACAAAATGACAACAAAGTAACCCGGATTGGTTTGTTGATAATGGGTGAAATGGAACCCTTAAAAATAGGTGACGCTAGGCTCGTACTTAGAAAAATAAAATCTTACCAGACGATTTTATTTGAGCATGCGGTATCAGATCAGATAATGAAAAAGAATAAGCAATGTATTCAATAAAATAAAATAAAATGTTGTTATTAATAGATAGTCACGTATTTCAAAAGGTGTAAGATGCAAATTGCTGAACAAATTCCAAATATTTCATTTGTTTATAGTGTGTTTATAGCTGTTATTTTTGAACGTTTTTCACGAAAATAATTTCTGAACGTCAAACGATTGCCCATTTAAAACTTTTTCTCGTCTTTGTACCATTTGCAAATCTTTTAAGGTGTTTTTTTTAATCATTTTTACGTCAAACTATTACTGTATCCCTCCCTGAAAAATACAGAATAAGACGTGTTTATGATACTATCTGATATACAATAATGGTTCACTTTCAAACTTTTTTAAAAAGCTGCTTTAATCTATACTAATTTAAACGTAGAATGCAGTAAATTATAAATTGTTATAGTGGTAGCTTTATATTACTACGTTTCTTCACCTTTGGTCAATGTATTGTCGCCGAGAAAAAATGATTAATGTTTCAAAGTAGCAGAGCAATCAACTTTATAAATCCTAAAGTAAGCTCTATTTGTTTAGTGTGAACAAATTAATGTATGTGCGCTTTGTTGATTTAAATAAAAGATTAAAACATAACGTAAAAAATAAAGACTTAATATCTTGTACTAGGAACTTTTTTCTACACTATCAATTAGTTTAACAAGAGCTAACTAGGGAACAGCCGCTCGCCTTTAGCTGAGCACCGTGGCAAGTTATTAGAAACATGCTTAGCAAGATAACTTTGATAAACGTCAGACGGTTCAGACGGTTTTGTCTCCCAGTTGAGCGTGTCAGTGAGTGCATGGTATAATTACACATGATAAGGCTGTGAAGGTAAGAGAGGTATTAGTCTCTTCGATAGCCATGAAAAAATACCTCTTGGTGTAAAAGTGTTTTGTTACCCAAATGGTCGCAGTTAAGGTAACCTGGTACATTGTACCATGTTAAAATTTAAAACTTTCAGAATCAAATTGACTAATGGTAAAACGTTTTAAATCGATTGATTAACTGGTTTCTGGAAAAATCAATAATGGATAAAATATATCTTATTGTCATCGTATTTAAAAAATTAGGTTAATATAATTTTAGGAAAACTGAGTCTTAAAGATCAAGATACCCAATGGAAAAGAAGAGCATATGTCAAATAAACAGACAAAACAAAAACAAAAAACACCAGTACGGTTGGTTCCGTCTGTGAATATTTCCTCTTAAAAGATAATACTCTTAACTTTATTCTCCAATCCAAACATTGGCACCCCCCCCCCCCAGATTTCTTCAGATTATGATGCAGTTAAAACGAGCTCTATTATTTTGGCAGTCCTAAATTAATTTTATTAGTCGTCTAGTTTCACGCTATTTCGAATTTTAAAAGAACCTGGCCTGAATTGCTATTAGTTACACAAACGACACAGGATTCTTGTGTATATCTGTGTAGTTAGAGTTTTTTTTTTAAATATTTGAGTTTAATAGCTAATAAAAACTGCCGACAAGATAGGTAGTGTTATAGGTCTAACAATTTCAGTTTCGGTAAACTTAAAAAGGTTGATGTAGTTGTGATCCTTAGTAATAATGTAGCAGTCAAGTGTGCTTGTAAATGCAAGCTCACATTAATGTTTCTGTTTCTTTCGGTAAAATATAAAAAAAATCGTATTAGAGTTTTTCAGAGAATGAAACTCTGGTGCGTTTCAATATTTAAAAATCATAAATACATATTCAGTAAAAATTTACGATCTTCACACACCACGTAGTTTGCAAAATATCAGTATATGTTATTTTTTATCCAGCAAAAATTAAACTAGGCCTTTATTTTAGCTTCTTCTTTTTTGCGACTTCATTATTATGTAGATTGTTCTAAGAACCTGTTTTTTCCCCTTCTTCGCGAAAGCCTCAAATCAGTAAGTACAACGGTGACAGAGATTTAAACCTCAGACTAAAAACTGTTGTTACTGTTAAACGACCTCTTAGTCCATGGTCAAGGTTAGGAGACCGTTGTTCTTCCTAGCCTTAGGAAGACTGGATCCGAAACGTAACGACTGTATGAAACGCGGGTCATTATTTCAATCTTGCGCACCACTGGGGGAAACAACTTCCTCTCGAGTGCATGAAGAATCCTAATGAGGAGGCGTGTTGTGGCCCAGTAGGTACAAAGGGATTTTTACAAGCTTAGAAATTTAGAAGTAGCGCGACTGAGTATTTTAATATAGTTGCCTTTTTTTTGCAGAACCAACAATTTTTTTTCCTGACCGAGTCCTAAGACAATGGCATAATACTTAAAGATAATCGCTTTATTTGTTCTAGAATTAAAAAAAAACAGCAACAACAACCCCCCACACACCCAAAAAAACACAAACTACAAACAAAACAAAAGAACAACAACAAAGCAAAACAAACAAAAAACAAACAAACAACAAAAACAAAACAAAAAACAAGGGCAACTAAAAGAAAAACATAAAGCATACATATTTTTCTTCTTTTAACTTAATTTGATCGGCAATACACTTTTAACACAAAGCCCATATTAAACAAAGTGACTTCAAAAGTCTTAAATAAAAAAAGCAGAACAAAAAAACATCAGTTCAAATCGACACAATGGAAGGAGTGAAGAAACCCATCTTTAGGTTTCATACGTCATTAAATTTAAGAAACATTACAAGTGCATTGATCTCTGTGGCCCTTAAGGACATAAATTCATCATTTATTCATTGTAAGGAAATTGAAAGAAAAAACGAAGAAAACAGCCATTTGCAGTATCTGAAAATTTAAGTTAAGTTGTATAAAGTGTCGAATGAAGGCCGCTACGTTTTGCATCTTTTGTAACCAACCTGTTTTACAACTTAGTGACAATCTGCTTGTGGAGAAAGGAGTTTTTAATATGGAGAATATAATCCTCCTCCTCCTCCTCCTCCTCCTCCAACTCACTCCCTCACCCGAAGCGGTTCATCATCATCATCATCATCATCATCATCATCATCATCATCATCATCATCATCATCATCATCATCATCATCATCATCATCATCATCATCATCATCATCATCATCATCATCATCATCATCATCATCATCATCATCATCATCATCATCATCAACATCATCATAAAAGATAATAAAGTTATCCACATAAATCATCTTATACCAATCAGGTGAAAGTGGAGGTGTCACTTTCAAGTCTATGCTCAGTTTTGTAACCCCCAGGTAGAATTTCTAAGAGCTTTGGCTTTCTTGAATAACTATTTTTAGGCTTTAAAATAATATAAGACATCAATTTGAAAGGATAAAAAACTTCTATAAGAAACTTTTGTTTATAAATGACGACCCTGTTTATCTGGTTTATCAGAATCGTGGTCAGATGGAAACCCTCAGAATGGACTTTGTTGACTTCAAAATCAGGTCATCCAACCGATCCCCTGCGGATATATTCGCGGATTAGCGGGATTGTCCGCATGACCATTATGGGTTACCTCCCTCATAGACAAACCTCCTGGCTGCCTGACCAGCAGATTGAAGTCAATGACCGACGGGCCAGTAATAGAGTGTTAGACTAGTCCATAGTGTTATTATGACATCAATGACCATGACAACACCGTTTCACGGGTGTGATACTATCGCCTGGTGAGGTTTGTCTGGTATCTTGAAGTAAGGAAAGTCGTCAAAGATATTTAATTTTGACTTTCTTGTCGTACCTTAACAAACTTTGTCTAAACTGGGCATAAAATAATTTTTATGGTATATACGGTTTTTTAAGCAAGAGGATAGTGAGGTGATAGTTAAAAGTAGTGTACTGCGATGTTCTAAGAACGTTGAACTCATGAAAGATTTTTCTCACGAAACCTAAAGATTATAATTGCTAACATTGACCTTAAGTTAAACACTAGTTTGTCTAGTTCTTACACTAGTAGCCACTGTCACCACATAGAATAAATATCGAATAATTATGGTGATTTGTTATTTATAGTACACTGACACAAATAATAAGTAAAAAAAAAACAACAAATAAAAACAATACACACAAAAAACGACAAGCAACAAACACACACACACACACACACACACACTGGAGATATAAGCTTAAGGATTTGAACGTTTAGGGAAATGTTACCGTGCGAGCAGTTGGGGTAGAGCGTCTTGAAATCAAGCATACTTTAAACTCTCACTCTGAAAATTTGCGCTGTCGCTATTGAGTCCCATTAACTCTATCGTTTAATATACATCGGATCATTTTACTTTGTGTTCTTTTGTGAAATTCATAGTATTTCACGTCAACAAATATTTCTCTTTCTTTAAAGTGTTTTAATCCCTTCTTCATTTTTATCTCCCTTTCAAATGAAGATTTTAGACTCACTTAAAAAGGTGGACGAAATCAGCAGATGGAAAATAATTTTGTGTTTCCAATTTTTGTAAGACAATTCTGAATTTTTAAGACATTAGCCGAATATTGAAATGAAAAAACAAAATACATTTAGATAATGGTGTGTGGCATTAGTATGAACCGTCGCGTACCACACTCGCGCCCTTAAGTCTCCCAACCATTGACGAATTTGACGAGAATATTATAATTAAAAGGTGCGTATAGCCAACATTTCCTAATCGTTATTGCACACTAGGAGTGTATTATAATTACTATACGCCTACATACAATCCCGCCCATCTTCCTTGGATTTTCATGGAATATGCTCATTTGTTTCCAATTCAGGGTTAGTATTAATATACTGTATAACTTATTACCATACTTGCTCATTAAACACTATTGTATGGCTTTTTCTCTAGCTCTTTCAAAGAAAAATTATTTTCGTCTTATACACTTTTTGCTTTACACGAAAATAGTGTGCATGCACTATAATCCTAGGTTTTTGCAAATGGTTGTCCATAGCCGAAACGTCCTGCGGTGCTCATTAAATTGGTTTCATATTCCTGGGACCTAAACCTCTAGGTCTAATTTTTATAACGTTTTGCTTGACAGCTGCTGTCCGTCTCCGCATATTTTTTTTAATGGAATATGCTCATGAGATCATACTCATTCAGCACTCCTTTATGTTATCTTTTCTGACTCTGCAAACAAAACAAAAAACTAAAACAATCGGCAATGTTATTTTTTCTCTAATCTTTTGAACTTTTTGCTTATCAGCTGCTGTTCGTCTCTGTGTAACTTTATGGAATAATTATGCTCCTTTTTGTGTCCGGTCTCGGATTACTGTCAGCATATGTGACCGTGCTCATAAAACATATTCACTTCATGATATTTCCCTTCAAGGAAAGGGACCACAACTAGTACAATTATAGTAAATAATTATTTCGGAAATATCGTTGGCATCGTGTGTCATTTGCACAGCGGAGATAATTCGCATAAATGACAGGCACTGGAGATTGGGGAACCAATACCATACACAGTGTCTGTTGTGAGTTAGAATAAAATAATGCTTTTTTGTGCAAATCCAGTGCTGCGCTTTGACTACGACATGGAGATTTTGGGTCATGTTGTATTTCCGATTCATAGAATCCTGAATTCTTGATTAGGCATTAGTAGTTCGGATATGAGGCCGCGCCCTTGAGGCGGCTGCATGAGATTATTGTTTTCAATGGAAAGCGCAGCGGGAATTAATGTTCGTCGCTACAAAAATTATGGAGACATAATTTTTTTCAGAAAAGCGTACAGTTCTTGTGCAGTAAAAAGACTTAGCTTTCTGTTTGAATTTTTTTTCAGCCTACGTTCGCGTACTTTATTTATTGTCCCGTAAGCGGGCCGCTTCGGATCTCATTATGAACTGCTGACAGTTTAATGTCGTACAATTTCAAACATCGAGTCAGGCTTTTTATAAAAATAATAACGCTGTTAACTTTTACGACACCGGTAAACGACTTGCCCACTACAGAGTATACTTTTTAGAACATTAAGTGCGAAGAAAATAAATAGAAATTATGGGCATTTTAGCCGATTGACATTTCCATGTTTTTCCATTTAAAAGTCGTGGTTAGTAAAAGTCCACATGTGAATGGTGTATGGTTTGCCTGTCGTTACTTCACAAGCGAGATAAAATGGGTTCTATTAATTCAGATGGAAAATAAAATTTAAAAAGAGGGTCAAAGATATTACTTAATTTCAAGCTATCGCAGAACAGACACTATTCCTTCGGAAAATTAAAGTTAGTTTATGAAATCAAAGCAGAGTTTAAACTAACAGAATAATTATGTAGAATCCTACCAATGAATAGTTGGGTTGGAGAAAAGTTGGATCATGGTAACATAATCTTTAAAGGAACGCTAGGCATATAGCGTTAACAACAAACTGATAGACCGATATATTTATAAAAAGATAGAAGGATAGGTACATTTATACATACATACATACATACATACATACATACATACATACATACATACATACATACATACATACATACATACATACATACATACATACATACATACATACATGCAACACTACATACACACATACACTCAAACATACGCACATACATGCGCAATTCCGAGTTTAGGCAATAGCCTCTTTTGTGGATAAAATAAAAATTGTAAAGGTTGTGATAGCCAACGAGCTTTAGGTTCACACCGGAACCTCGAATAGCATACATTTCCTTCCAGCTGCGACCCTAGCAGATTTACAGGTCAAAGTATTGAGAAATACAAAACAAACAAACAAAGCAAAAAAAAAAAAAAAGACAACAAACAAACACGTATCCTATTGTTATTTTTCTCATTCTTACTTTCACTCACTGACCTACCCACCCACTCACTCACCCAACCCCTAGACCACACACATTGATTTATGGAGTTATACCTATTAATTGCACTATAAGCAGTCTGCATCCAAGACTTACAGAAAATAGGAAAACAACAACAAAACATTATTACCCCTTCTCTATCGCAACATCTCCTGGTGGCCAGCCATTTCCCCGGCCACCTCATTAGCTCCTCAATGACTATGACCTCAGCACCTCAGCGCGCCTCCGGTCTTTCCGACTGATTTAAGAAGCGACGAGCAAGCTACCGTGCTTCAGTTTCCTTTAGCCCACGCCCTAGCATTTCGATCACGCCATAACAGCAGGTCCATCCTGATTGTATCTAGATAAGTCTACTATAGCCTACTAGGAGGGAAGATGGATAACTAGAGCAGGAAAGGGGGGGGGGGGGTTAAAGTCTTTCCCAATTTTATAGAAAACTATGGGGAAGAATTTAGTTTATAAATATATTTTGGCAAAAAGAAATTGCGATTGAGAATAAAATTATGATGTTTGTTCTGTTTCGAGCTTTTATTTAGGGGGATGTTAGAAATATTCTTTCCTCTATATAAAGTTCTTATGAGTAAACTCAGCAAAAGTTGCCAAATTTATAAAATCACAGGAATTGAAAAAATATGTTGGAATATATTGAATGTAATTTTGAAGAAGGCAGTAAATACGTATTAAAGTTGGAACATTGTAAGACAAAACGACAACACAAGTCATCTTCAAATGAACGAAAGACCCATCAACCACAAAATAGTAACAGGGTAGCGAAACATAATGCCGATTATACTTGTCTGTTCTTTATATTTAGTGAAATGTGCCAGCAGAATGAAATGCTATTGCTCTTTAGTCTCCAAGAGTTCGGCACACTACGTAAAAATGACGACAGATAGTCCCAAAGAATCCAGCGTATCCGCGAAAAAACAAAACATTTAGTATATAAATGATGAAAACGACGACGATGGTAGGGAATTAGGAATAAACAAATATTAGGGAAAAGATGACAATAGTGGCAATGACGAAAAGTAGGGAAAAAGAAGAAGAAGACGAACACGTGAAAAACGGAAGTAAAAAAAAAAAGAGAGAGAGAGAGAGAGAGAGAGAGAGAGAGAGAGAGAGAGAGAGAGAGAGAGAGAGAGAGAGAGAGAGAGAGAGAGACAGACAGAGACAGAGAGAGAGATGGAGAATGAAAGAAAGAAAGAGGGAATGGGGGGAGTACTAAAAATGCAGAGAGAAAAAAGTAGAGAGAGGTAGGCCTAAAGCATAATGCAGTGATTAGCACTAGGCTTCAGATGAAAACAATATCACAAAAGGGGAAAACAAGCCACGTTCAGCTCTGTTTACCCCATGGAGTAAAATAACCGTACGAAAGTCTTAGCAATTATTGTAAAATAAGAAGAAAATGAGAATAATTTTTATCTCCTTTGATCCTCGCCCGGCGGATTTGGATGCCTTTGAACGATAATCGAAAGTCCATGATTTCCAGAAATGGAGATCTGATTATAGGCGTTTCCAGACGTTTTCCATCTTTGGCGTTCAGCGTTCCGAGTTTTCTATTCTGATTAATGTATTTTATAAGGCGGCAAATGGACGAAAGGTAGTGTGGATTCTACTGTATGCCAGCCGCCTTTAATTCGACGTTGTTTTTTTTTTTTCGCGCAATTATTTCCTGAGAGAATTTTTTTTCTTACTTAATTTTTATAAAATTTTCAGTATCTAAAAAACAAATTAAACAAAACAAGTTTGAATTGTTTTAAATACCCCGTCAAAAGACCAATTCCATTAGTCATGTCACAGGGTATACAATGGGTTGCAAAATAGATAGATGTAAAATGTTTTACGTCCAAAACTTTTTCTTATCTAATCCGGTATAAACACAGTGAGAGAAAAAAAAAGTAGGTGAAGTATGATTTCAAAAGTGAGGAGAAATGCCGAGGAACTGGAGAGTAAATATAGCAGAAAATTCTAGGTGGAGAGAATATTTACCAAAAAACGGAGACTCACTGATTGATTGATAACCGCTAGTCTTGACTTTTCTGGCAAGGTGATGATCTCGAAGGTTTCCAATCTCCATTCATTGGTCAATACTTGTTCTGTTTTATTTTTTTTAAACTTTATCTATCTATCTATCTACCTTTCTATTGATCTATCTATTTGTTTATCTATGTAATAACGTATCTATCTATCTATCTATCTATCTATCTATCTATCTATCTATCTATCTATCAGTCTGTCTGTCTATCTAATATCTATCTATCTATTTATCTATCTATCTTCCTATCTATCTATCTATCTATTCATTTATTTATCTAGCGATCTGTATCTATTTATTTATCTATCTATCTTTTTTTCGTATTTAACTAGTTTTGTCCTATCTACATGGCAATCTATCTTATTTTATCTGTTCGTGACGACGACAAAATGAGAATTGATTTTTCCCTTGATTAAGTTGAGTTTTTCCTTAACGTTAACACAAAAATGAAAAAAATAATTTGTACAAAAAATTAAAATCTATTAATCTCCAAAACAAAAACCAGAAGATGTAGAGAGCACTCAAAGTTCCTGAGTATCAGAATCTACGACTGTAAAAGTTTTTGTGAGCGCTTATGTGTTACATGGCCTTGTATTTCCAATTATTTCCGAAACTAGAGTTGTTTGAATGAGCCTACGAGGGCTGTCCCCGTCCAATCTCTCAGTGTACGTGCCCAGATAACCGAAAAAATGCAGTGACAAAAGTTCATTTTAGGCCGTGCTCAGAGCTCTGTGGGGCCGTGTTATTATGCTCTCTCATTACTAACCGTTCCCAGTCTCTCTCTCTCTACTCTCTCTCTCTCTCTCTAACTCTCTCTCTCTCTGCCTCTATTTTCTCCTCTATCTCTTTCTTTCTCTCTCTCATTTTCTCTCCATTCTTACCTCAATCTCTTCTTACGATTTTGGTTTTTTAACGGTATCTTACAAAAATTAACGTTCCCCACACTATTACTTTTTGCCTGAAAAACTGTGTGCCGTTGTATTGCAGACAATTTACTTTTGTTACTCTGTCTGTCCAGCAATCTATGTATTTTTCCATCTTTTTAACTGTCCAAAGTACGTTTTTCCTAACTATCGTACTGACCCTAGTAGCCGGTGGTTTTTAGTAATTATATCTTCTCACTCCCCTATGTTTCTCTCTCTCTCTCTCTCTCTCTCTCTCTCTCTCTCCCTCTCTCTCTCCCCTCTCCCTCTCCAGTCTGTCATCAAGCTAAATGGTTGACCGTCACCACAGCCTAGCCGCAGCTCTGGATGATTGCCATATTCCCCCGAGCAAACGGATTTATATGACTCAAACACACACACACACACACACACACAAGGCCACACTTTGCTGGAATTGCTTTAGTGCAATCCAAATAATTACAATAAATACTTGTCTTTAAGCTCGTGTGTCTTGATTGAATTACATGATGTTATAGAGATATAATGCCCAGATGATAATTTTAAGGAAAACTATATAATGATAGCAGCAGAGACGAATCTCTAAAAGATTTTTAAACATGGGTCTAACTGAAAGCTAAATCTTTTTTATTCTCAATATCTTAACAGGTATAAAAAGGTGATTTTCTACTTTAATAAGTAGATAGAATTGTGATTAAGATACTAATATGCGATGGTATGCAGCTAATTGTAACACCATTACTAAAGTTGTCTGCTATGTTCATTACGCCTCAAACAATTTTCTGGCTCTTTTGGAGGCTTGAAACTCCATCATTATATCAAGTACTATTATTCCTATGGCGAGTCATGCAGCAGAATCACACAGCATGGGGTCTTGCCACCACGGCGGACAAGCCCTTCACACAAGATCGTCCTTCAAAGCTGCAGCATAAACCTGGGGAACAAAGCCGATTCCGATTTACCTTAAAGTTCTTCTACACTGAGCAAAAGGGCTTTCACACTTCCCACATCCTTTTCTAGTCTCTCACAGCTCTCTTTTGTCGTTGCCTTTCTGCCAGCCTCTCTCTCTCTCTCTCTCTCTCTCTCTCTCTCTCTCTCTCTCTCTCTCTCTCTCTCTCTCTCTCTCTCTCTCTCTCTCTCTCTCTCTCTCTCTCTTTGTCTCCTCTCTCTCCCTCTCCATTTCTCTCTCTCTATGTATATATGTAAATATCTATCTATATCTGTATATATATAAATACATATATACACACATCTATCTATCTATCTATCTATCTATCTATCTATCTATCTATCTATCTATCTATCTATCTATCTATCTACATTCTTCTCTCCCCTAAAATCCACTCAAACGTAGATCAAATAGTAGGTGACAAGGTGTTGAGAAGGAAAATTGGAAAAAAAAATGTTAGACAAATTATGCACGAAATGCGTTTATGAGTGTGTGTGTGTGGTGTGAGAGAGAGAGAGAGAGTGAGAGAAAGAGAGAGGGAGAGAGAGAGAAGTAGAAAAAGTGAAAACAAGTATTCAGACAGATGAGGGGGGAGAAGAGACACACACACGCGGTACACACTCATAACACATACACTACACGAGGAATAGCTTACAAACACAAACTCACCAAGATTTACATAAAGACTCACTCAACGCAGAAAAAGAAAGAGCCGAGTAAGGGGGGGAAAACAGCTTTTCCGATACATGAGTGGCAAATTATAAGTATGTGCCGATGAGCGCAGCTTTCTCGCTATGGAAATTCATGCCACATTGACTTTGGTGAAGCCATAATCACTTTTCTCGGAAGCTGGAAATCGGCATATGAAAGCGCATTAATTGGTACGTGTAGTTCAATGAATCCATCCCATTAATTCTACAGACAAAATGATTAGATATTTATTGGTCTCCTGTATACCTGCTAATTATTTACAAAGCTGGAGTCGGTTCCTGTTGTACCGACTTGTTTAATTTGTTTCTGTTGGGAAGTGGAGATGGAGTTTGAAAATTAGTAATAAAAAAAAAAAAGCTGCTCAAATGTAGTTTAGCTTTGATAGTCTACAGAAAAATGTATTTCAACAAGGAAATAATTATTATACTGAAGGTATATCTCTGAAATTAAGAAGTTTTGAACATGTTACAGACATTTTGTTTTGCTACTGAAAAAAAGGAAATGTTACCTTTCAACGTAAGGTATATCCTATTTTGATGCTCTGATCAAAAAGAGCCTAGTTTATCCTTGCCTGAATTTACTTTTTATCTCTCTCTGTCTCTCTCTCTCTGTCTCTGTCTCTCACTCACTCTCAATCTAGTTCCTTATTTATGTTTATTCTTAAACGTACCACGTAATTTACCACTTTGTTCATAGACCAATTCACTCTCTTTGAAAATGAATGCACATAATATGGCTTAAGTCAGAAATAAAAGTAAAGAAAAGAAACGATAAGTAAGAAGGTAGAATCCTAATAAGAATCCGTTTTATGTCTTGAATTTCGTCCGACAGCTCTCCCGCAGGAAATGGCGACCATCTGGGAGGCCTATCCGTTCCACTTCGGTAGCGGATTCTGCATCATCAAGTCCTTCGTGTCCGAGATGACCGCTTACGCCTCTGTGTTGACCATCACCGCCTTCACGATTGACCGCTACGTAGCCATCTGCCACCCATTGAGGTCCCAGGTAAAACGCTTCAAGTTTCTTCAGTTTGGATCCATTGATTGCTTTCTCAGCTGGTGTATACAGTAAATGTCTCTCAGGTAGTTCAAGTAGGGGACGCCAGGTATCTCATCCTATAGCACTGTGGACCAACAAGCAGGAGGCGCACGGTTCAAATCTAAGCTGATGCTTTCTTTTTTTGTCCATCTATTTTTGGGAAATGCAATGAAAATAAAACTAATCACAGATTGTGTACATTTACCTATAAAATTTGTGACCAATCATTGCGTGAGCTTTAGCTTTATCAGATAACTAAAAAAAGATTATGAGTTCCAACAAAGTCACACAACTCTTTATGTATTCGAATTCCCTATATTAAATTTAGGTAAAAGGAAAGAATTGTTAATCCAGTTGTCTTCTCCTGATAATTTAGGAAAGCATTTGAATGACTGTAAGTCACACACATATTCATTTGACAGATATAGGGTTGGATTATAGATTTTTACCTTATTATTTATTAATCAATTACATTGATTTTGTGTGTGTTGTTGTTTTGCTCAAATATTGCAGAATAGCTTTTGTAGAACCAAACAATAAAAACACACGAGCTGTTCAAATAATGTTTTTTGCTTCCAATTTTTGTTTTCTAAAGCTACATTTCAGCTCTTATAGATTGAAGAAAAAACATAACTCGAATGATATTGATATTGCGACTGATAAGAATTTAATCTAAAGATATAACTGGAAAGAATATAATACATAAAATAGAAGCGCCGATAGCTCAGTAGATAGGGCTTTTGAATGAGAAGTAGAATACACACAGTTTGATACAGCATTTCATCACATGGTTCTTCGGAAACCCAGTTGACGCAAAACTAACCACATAGTTTTTCAACTTGGGATAATTATATTGAATGTTCTCACACCCAACCCTAAAGGTGCTGTCCAGCCTTTCACGAGCAGTAAAGATCATCATGCTTATCTGGACCATCGCCTGCGCCTGCGCCCTGCCCTACCCGATCCACACGCGGACCTATCACGAGGTGCTCGACCCCTGCACCCAGGAGCCCATGCCCGAGAGCTACGTGTGTAACCTGCCTGTGAGGTACCGCGGCGGCATGAGGTGAGCGACACAGATCTGTGGGTAGATCACGGGATCCACAGGTTGATTATCACCTGGTACCCTGGGTTCTTTTTTTTCCCAGGAAATTACGGGATGTATAATAACGTAGAGAGTGTTACAGAGTCTGTTTAAGATGAGGCAATAATAATTATTTAATAAAAATCGGTTGAGCGCCGCGCTTACAGGCTCTGTACTTAAACCACAGAAAGCTTCCATCTCCGGACAGGCTTCTTTTGCATGTTTAAAGGAGCGATAGTGTTGAGTGTAAACAGTATCTCTTTTTCATTTTAGTAAGGTAACTGAAGAGATATGAGGTTCCTTGCTAGTTTTCCACTTTTGCACATCAATGTCTTAATATAAATCTAATAAATTAACGTGAACGGCTGTCTTACTCTTGAATATCATTAAAGAATCAGATTTGTTACGCATATCAAACTTTTTTAATATTGAAAAATTAGTTATCATAGTATGCCATATGCTTACTCTTTTTCCTAAAACCTTTTTCTACATTAAAAATGTAATACTAATAATGATTTGAAATGACAGCGAAATATGCTTTATCATTTTTCTTTTCAAAAACTCACAATATTACTATTGACAAAAACATTACCCGCCCACACTAATTTTTTTTTCAAATGGAAGTTGTCTGTTTTCCCAAAACATTATTTCAGAGGAAAATACATAAAAAATGATAAATGTAACAGCACTTTTGTGTTTCAATCATTTTCATGGCAGATACATGTTCAAGTTCTCTACGTTTGCCTTCTTTGTGGTTCCCATGGTCATCATTACCATTATGTACGCCCTGATTGGTCTGACCCTAATGAGGACTGACCAGTTCGCCGGGGGCAACAAGACCAAGCAGGCGGCGCTGACGGCAGCCAAAGCAAAGCGAGCTGTCCTCAAAATGTTGGGTAGGCGACAGGGAGACAGCGGGAGGGGGGGGAGGGTAAGAGAGTGATAGGGAGAGAGAGAATTTGTGAGAGAGAAAGAATAAGAGACAGAAGGAGAGGTTGAGAGAAGAGAGCATAATTATGTAAAAGGCAAGTGATGGTAAAAACAGTATTCCGCACGCATTATTGATTTCATACAGTTTTAGATTGGGCAAAAAAGAGAAAAATAGTACAAAACAACTAAAAAATGTAATACTAAATTAAAATATTTTCAATGATATCCTTAGTGAGTAGAAGTAAATTATAAAAGGATTAACATGAGCTCATGTACTCTACTTGTTAACAACGATTACAATTCAGATTGAAAGACAAGTTTATACATATTTAAAATGTCAAAAAGATAGCTGATGCAGGTGTTTTTTTCCCAACTGTCCACCCAGTTGCTGTGGTTATCGCTTTCTTCGTGTGCTGGGCGCCGTTCCACGCTCAGCGGCTGATGACGATGTACGTGGCGCCAGATGAGTGGACAGAGGATCTACTCACGGTTCAGACCAACCTTTTCTACATCTCAGGTAACTTAGCTATAGGTATACTTATACCCAGCTCATACCCAGCTTATACCCAGCCCACCAAAACAGACGGGGCCGTAAAGTAGCTGATAACTCGTCGTAAACCTTCTGGTTATCATGTCTTAAGACGAGTCATAAGCTTGCTACATCATTGTACCTGCGACTCATAGTCTCAGGGTATGTCTCAGGTAACATACAGATTATTTTAGATAGGAAAGAGGGGATAGCCAGAGGATTTTGCGGAGATAATAAAAGTATATTGAAAGGAAGGAAGAAACGGAATCCGTTTAATGTCTTGAATTTCGTCCGACAGCTCTCCCGCAGGAAATGGCGACCATCTGGGAGGCCTATCCGTTCCACTTCGGTAGCGGATTCTGCATCATCATAGAGAGAGAGAGAGAGAGAGTGGTGATAAGAAAAAAGGATAGAGATATAAAAAAGGGTTAACACGGGTTGGATGAACATAATTATTATTAAAACCTCTAGCGCAAATAGACAAAATGAAATCGATTGACAATTCTATTAAACAGTTATGAGAGAAAGTAGATGAACAGAAACATTAAAATCTCTTTGAAGGCTGAGAAAGCATTATTATGGAGGTTTGTTTTCTGGACGTATTTAGTTTTGATCATCATGAATTGTTATAAGAAATTTTATTAAATCTGTTGTTTTATTTCGTCCACAGGAGTGCTTTATTTTTTCAGCTCCACCGTAAACCCTTTCCTATATAACGTGATGTCGAAACGTTATAGGAAAGCTTTCAAGCATACTTTGGCGAGATGTTTGGGCGGAAAAAACAGCGATTATGGGTGAGCAAAATGTCATTTAATATCAAATTACCGTGTACAAAATACAGTTTCTAACAGGCGTGCGTCATGTTTCATCCTTCAAGCATTATTATTATTATAATTGCGCGGTTTTGTTTTCTAATCAAATAGGCTAACGCTGACGGTTTTATAATTGTTGCTTAGACTGTTATTATTGTTATTATTATTA
>RQTK01001005.1:142971-166949 GCA_003991915.1 Elysia chlorotica | reverse complement strand
TAGATAGATAGATAGATAGATAGATAGATAGATAGATAGATAGATAGATAGATAGATAGATAGATAGATAGATAGATAGATAGATAGATAGATAGATAGATAGATAGATAGATAGATAGATAGATAGATAGATAGATAGATAGATAGATAGATAGATAGATAGATAGATAGATAGATAGATAGATAGATAGATAGATAGATATACTGTCTTTTTTTTTTCATTTCCTTATCTATTTTTAGTAAATAAAAGGAGTCATATCTATCGAATCACTATTTCAGTAACGAAGGTCACCCTTGTAGTTGGGGAACTGTCTGTCCTAATTTGAAATGGCACTGCGTGACTTGTTCACCACAGCACGGCTGGTTACTCTGCTGGTCATGGCATCTGCCGCTACAGGTAAAACGTTACATCGGTTATGCGAATAATTTTATCTATGGTACGTTTCATAACGCTGTTAAAAATTTGCTTATTATATGTGTTTTCACTTTTCTGATATGAAAGGCGTTGGTATGTTCTATTGTGTTTGCAAAACTACTTATCAATGTAGTTTGTTACAGATTATGTTAATGCTATAAATAGAAAAACCAAATATTGTTTTTAAACTCAATTTTAGCGCATACTTATTTTTTAATTATTGCAACGCGTTTATATTGTTAAAAGAGAAGGACTATATGAATTGTCTTTTTTGTTGTTGTTTTTTCAGTAATTTTTTCTGGTTCAATTAATTGACTTACTAAAAATATAACATAAAGGCGTGTCACCACAGCCTCTGTCCTGCAAAGAAAGTGTGCGTATTATTATTTATTGTGCTTGACATTTTCAGAGAGAAACAAGAAAGATCGATATTGAAACCTACCTTTAAAAGTTTTCAACTTTTTGAACTCTGCTGTTTTAAAAGCATAAATCAGATAAAAGTCAATATTGGTTCGTACGATAACAATAATGAAAGAAAATTAAATAAAAAACAAAACATTAAAAATGTGTGTTGGAGCACCTCAACTTTTGTATTTATTGCTGTCATGATTCTCCACAGGTCTAGTACAGAAGCAAGGTCTAAGTATCCCCACTGCGCATGGCTCGCGTAGCACCTCTTTGATAATGATGAAACTTGAACGATTGGGTGCTAAAATAGCATCTCTAGAGAACGGACTTGCTGGTTCTAAACGATCCGCCATAGATAGTGATGCGCATGACTGTAGTAGCACCTCGTTGGAACTATTAAAACGATTGGATGACAGACTAGGAACCATGGAATATAAAATAGCATCTCTAGAGAACGGATTTGCTAAACGATCCACCATAAGCAGTAATGCTATCCAAGAAAACGTGTTAAAAAAGAAGGATTTGGAAGAAATATTAACCCGTATCATAAGACTTACTGACTCCATAGAGGAAGGATTTTCGTTCCTGAAAGATGATGTAGAAACCAGCTGGCAGCAGCTTCAACTCAACACAGAGGAAAGTGCATCCAAGACTCAAAATGCCTTTCAAAATGTGGCTAACAAGCTTAACTATACACTTTCGAAAGCTTTAAAACAATTTTTTGCGCCAAAGAGTTGCAAGAAAAACGCACTTATATTATATCCCTTCTCGACCCCGTACACTGTTATTTACAACAACGAGTTCCCAGGTGTGGACACCCCACTCCTCTGTGATACGGTCACCGACGGTGGCGGCTGGATAGTGATCCAGAGACGTTCCACAGGGGACGTTGACTTCTATAGGAACTGGACGTCCTACAAAACCGGCTTTGGTACCCTGGACAACGACTTCTGGCTTGGGAACGACAACATCCACACCATCACCAGTACAGGGAAGTATGAGCTGAGGGTGGACCTCAAATATAAAGGCCAGTCAAAGTTTGCTCGCTACGACAAGTTTTTTATTGACAGTGAGGCAGGTAAGTACAAACTCCATGTTGGATCGTACAGTGGCACAGCAGGGGATTCTCTGACACGACACGATGGTATGCCTTTTTCCACATTTGACAAAGATAACGACAATTGGACTGTAAACTGTGCTTTAGAGTACACCGGAGCTTGGTGGTACAACAATTGTTATGATTCCAATCTAAACGGAATATGGGGCAAAGATGAGTATAAAGGTCCAAGGTGGGCACTTTTCACTGGAGCTAATCCAGCAACGTTCACAGAAATGAAGGTCCGCCAACTGGACAGTTGAAAATTTAAAAAAAGAGGTAGCCAATAGACCAATAATGAAAAGCTCGCTGAGAGGAATTAGAAAATGCTAAAATTATTTGGCTATATAACTAAATATAAAATTAATTTAAAACAAAATGATTATGTGTTCTCTAAGTATATTGTGTGACTTGCTCGATGCGTTCTTTTTATAGAGCTGTGGTATTTTATACATTATAGTTTTTAATCCACGTCTGTCGTCTGTTAATTTCTCTGCTCATATCATGTTTTACTTGTTTCCTTCCTATGTCTATACAATATCGTGACTTGGAAACGTTCACTCTATTTTTGTGTTGATCTCATTTTACAAACATCAAACAATAACTAATTTTATTATTATTAGTATCAATCAATCAATCTTTCGATCTATCTATCTATCTATCTATCTATCTATCTATCTATCTATCTATCTATCTATCTATCTATCTATCTATCTATCTATCTATCTATCTATCTATCTATCTATCTATCTATCTATCTATCTATCTATCGCTGACTTCTATAGGAACTGGGCGTCCTACAAAGCCGGCTTTGGTACCCTGGACAACGACTTCTGGCTTGGGAACGACAACATCCACACCATCACCAGTTCAGGGAAGTATGAGCTGAGGGTGGACCTCAAATATAACGGCAAGTCAAAGTTTGCTCGCTACGACAAGTTTTTTATTGACAGTGAGGCAGGTAAGTACAAACTCCATGTTGGATCGTACAGTGGCACAGCAGGGGATTCTCTGACACGACACGATGGTATGCCTTTTTCCACATTTGATAAAGATAACGACAATTCGTCTGGAAACTGTGCTGTAGAATACACCGGAGCTTGGTGGTACAACGATTGTCATGCTTCCAATCTAAACGGAATATGGGGCAAAGTGAGTTTAAAGGTCCAAGTTGGTTACTTTTCACTGATTTAATCCAGCAACGTTCACAGAAATGAAGATCCGCCAATTGAACAGTTGAAAATGTGAAAAAAAAGGTAACCAATAGACCAATAATGAAAAGCTTGCTAAGAGGAATTAGAAAATGCTAAAATTATTTGGCTATATAACTAAATATAAAACTAATTTAAAACAAAATGATTATGTGTTCTCTAAGTATATTGTGTGACTTGCTCGAACCGTTCCTTTTGTAGAGCTGTGGTATTTCATACATTATAGTTTTTAATCCACCTCTGTCGTCTGCTGATTTCTCTGCTCATATCATGTTTTACTTGTTTCCTTCCTATGTCTATACAATATCGTGACTTGGAAACGTTCACTCTATTTTTGTGTTGATCTCATTTTACAAACATCAAAAAATAACTAATTTTATTATTATTAGTATCAATCAATCAATCTTTCGATCTATCTATCTATCTATCTATCTATCTATCTATCTATCTATCTATCTATCTATCTATCTATCTATCTATCTATCTATCTATCTATCTATCTATCTATCTATCTATCTATCTATCTATCTATCTATCTATCTATCTATCTATCTATCTATCTATCTATCTATCTATCTATCTATCTATCTATCTATCTATCTATCTATCTATCTATCTATCTATCTATCTATCTATCTATCTATCTATCTATCTATCTATCTATCTATCTATCTATCTATCTACCTATTTATATATATTAGACGATGTGAAACTTTTCGTTTTTATTTCATTATGGGGAGAATTTATCTTGCGACAAAATAATTTTGTTCAGTACTCATCTCTAGTTAAACGTCTGAGGCCACTGAGAGACTTAACCCTTGACATGTCCAAAGGAAAAAAAATTGTATGAAATGATGTACCACTAAGACAAAACAAAGTCATCTAATTACAGCGTAAAAATAATGCTACAACATGAAACAAATTTTAGAAATACAGTATCACTTAAGGTGTATCACGCCCCAATTTATTTTTAAAAATCTGAATCATTAGTATTTTTGAAGGACCTCAGTCAATCTACAACCGAGATGACAAAGACACTACAGACTTTTGTGTCTAAAACACAGGTGCGACAGTAACTGTTTACCAAGAAGAAATTGTGTTAGCCCAAAAACAAATTTCGAGAATATCACTGAAAAACATTAGAACTCGGAAACAAATGTGCATCTGTTCCAATTAGTTGTGAGTGAATAAATTGATCCTTCAAAGATTATAAAAATAGACATAAATGGCAAAAACTGGGCTATTCAAGATTAAAACTAGCACAAGTGTCAATGTTATAATTAAAGATATATTAAAGAGGGCCTAATTAACCAAAACTTGTTAACGGGTTTTCTGCTTGATTAGCCCAGTAGGAAACCTTCGGAAGTTTTAAACTGTATTAAAATTAGTTAATACTAATTTTCATGGTTTAAAAACAATTTTTTTTTCATTGTATGTAGACTCAACAAATTTTTGTTTGTTTTAGATGTGGGATGATATCCTTATTTGTTTCCATTTCGTTTGTTTAATTGAAGAATACCTTACAGTCATTTATAGTTCACTATCTACAACACAGCAAAAAATGTTAACTAAAAGGCTATTAAAGCTAGTGAAAAATGTCACGGACATTGTCCTTTATATTTCGGAGTCTACACGTTGTAGTTACTAAAGGGGTGAGTTAGGTGGGTTTAACGTGCAATATCAGCACTATATATGCTGACCCAAAGGGGAGAGGTCTAAGCGTACATTACTGGGACCATATGACTTCTCAGTGGGAGGTGCATGGTTGGAATAGCAGAACAGTTTCATTACCTCCCCCTTACATGTCGTTAGTAATAAGTATATGTAAGTTGCGTCCCTTTGACAACTGGGCGCTGTTGCCTTTCAAGTAAACCTTTGAATGCATAATTAAGCATTAGGTATATTAAAACGTTATATATCGGTTGTCAATGTTCACTATTAGTCTGCTTAAAAAGAGATGTAAATGTCATGTTCTATAAAATTCAACAAAATATTGAAAACTGTTCGTGTTTCAACATTTAGGAAAAGCCACATATTCCGCCGCTCAAAAGTTTAAGATTCGCACGGGATTGCACAGAAACTCTAACAAAACATGAAAATATTGAACGGAAAACGAATGAAATGACTGAAATTGACATTTGAAAACTGTAATATTGAAAACTGTTCGTGTTTCAACATTTAGGATAAGCCACATTTTCCACCGCTCAAAAGTTTAAGATTCGCACGGGATTGCACAGAAACTCTAACAAAACATGAAAATATTGATCGAAAAACGAATGAAATGACTGAACTTGACATTTGAAAACTGTTCATATTTCAAAACCAGCAAATATCTACTTTTTAATGGCTTAAAATGTTTATGTGCGCACTACACAGGATCCCTTCAACTTAAAAACTGGCGTCCGCCAGGGTTGTTTGCTGTCGCCGAAGATTTTTCTTATGTTGGTTGACTGGGGTAAGTGAAAGTCAACTAGAGGACGGTTATCCAGTGGACCTTCATGAGGCAGCTGGAGGATCTTGACTTCGCAGACGATATCAGCCTTCTCTAACAAAGGCAAGACGCACAAAAGAAACTATATCGTGTGTCAGAACAAGCCAGGAAGACTGGACTCCTAAAAATATTGGAAAATCTCAGGCCATGCAAAGCAATAACAGACAGGGAGACCCACTGCAGCTGCATAAGGAAATTATGGAAAAGGTTGACACGTTTTTTTTTTACATCTTGGCAGTATTGTAAATAAACACGAAGGAACAGACAAGGACATCAGATGCTGAATCAATAAGTCCTGATACGCTTTCAATACCGTAAAACCAATCTGGCGCGTTACCAAGACCACCAGCTATATAAACTGCAACCATTCAATAACAGATGCCTCAGAAACATCTTCAACGTTAGGTGGCCTGAAATTATCCCGAACAAAGAACTTTTGGACACAAGAAAGAAAACCCCTATCGAGACGGAGATAAGAAAACGCAAATTGGGCTGGATAGGCCACACACTTCCAAAGCCTGTATCCAACATCACAAGGGAAGTTCTGGAGTGGACCCCCAAGGTACACGTAAGGTCGGACGTCCGAAGCAGACTTGGCGGCGAAGTACCGATGCTGAGATAAAAGCCTCTGGTAGTGGTAGTACATGGGCCGAGCTGAAAAGAACCAGCTAGAACCGAGTTCGGTGGAGGGGATTTTCTGTGGCCCTATGTTCCAAAAGGAATCAAGAGGCTTAAGCTTAAGAGAAAACCAACGAAATGATTTAACTCGATATTTGAACATTTGTGATATTTTAACATTAGTAAATATCCACATTTTTCTAGTCTGAATAGTTTAAGGCGTTAAAGGCAACTGTGCGAAACCGCTTATAAAATCTGAAAAGGACAGAAAAGAAACGAAATAACTTCGTTCGAGAATCCAAAACTGTTCAAATCTCAACATCACATTTTTCATTGCTTAAAAAATAGGTGAACATTACGCAAAACCTTCTTTGAATAATTATGAAATGATTAAACAAAAAACAAGCAAAATGATTGATCTTCACAATTGAAAACTTTTCGTATTTCAACATCAACAAAAACCACATTAATTTTTCATCGTTCAAAAATCTGGGTGAATATTACGCAAAACCTGTTTTGAATAATTATGAGACGATTAAACAAAAAAACTAACTAAATGGTTGATCTTCACAATTGAACGCACTTCGTATTTCAACATCAACAAAAACAATATTAATTTTTCATCGTTCAAAAATTTGGGTGAGCGTTGCACACGACCGCTTATAAAAAAATGGAAAAAATAAATTAAACAGAAAACAAAAGAAATCTGAACACGAGAATCAGAATGTTGCATCTTGCAGATACACATAAAAAGCTTACTCTGCCAGAGTCAATTTTCCCTCGAAACCTTTATTTCGCAATATACAATATAATTTCGTAAAATGCATAAATAGGATTTATATCGGAATGTAATGAATAATGGGTTTTAAGTAAGATTTCATAAGAGAAAATGAACAATTTTTACTTGTGGAAGAGAATCTTCCTCAAGAACTTTGGAGACGAAATACAAGAAGCTGTTTTCTCCTACCAAAGATCTTTTAGCCCCAAATTATAGACTAAAACATTGTCAGACGTTTAACTTGAGGCCTGTTCACAATATTGCCATGCTGATGTTGTTGGGCAGAATTACACTCACTCACTCACTCACTCACTCACTCACTCACTCACTCACTCACTCACTCACTCACTCACTCACTCACTCACTCACTCACTCACTCACTCACTCACTCACTCACTCACTCACTCACTCACTCACTCACTCACTTATTCACTCATTCACTCATTCACTCATTCGAGGAACCAAAAAAAAACGCAAAGGTGGTCAAGAAATTCTGAGATTAAAAAAAACAACAAAACTTTCAAGATTTTACCTGAACTATTAAATTCTTGAGACATTCCTGGGTTGTTTTTTTTTTTAATCAAGGGTAAATTTTTCCTCAGCCTCAGTTTTTTCTCCTCCATGTTAGAAAGACTCGCAGCCTGATTGTGGCGTTACATACAGGGCTTTCGATGATGGGGAAAAACAAAGACGATAGATATTTAAATCTGCCCCGTGTCCAATTATAGCTGTGCCCTAAACTCACGAATCAGACTAATTGTGCCATACCGTGCCGCACACTAGAGGGTTTGCGATGATGGGGGCCACAGTGAAAACAAAGACGATAGGTATGGGAATTTCCAAAGGGTCTAAAAATAGCTTTGCTCTAAAATCACGGAGCCAATGAGCGGTCTGAAAAGTGAGTAAACCCGATAATTTTACGGATGTGATTAGGTTATCCGTAATCTTCTTTTGTATCGCAAAGTCTGTAATGGTGTACGGGATCTAAACGCAAGGCGTGCCGTGTTGACATGCGCCAGCTAGTCTCAGGACTTCCTGTTCCGGTTTAGGCTCCGCCCACTGGGGACTCATCTCCGTGTAACCGTTCAGTACTAAGAGAGCGTTGGAGGAGAGGTAAAGAAGGGGGGGGGGAGGGGTAGTGAGTAGAGAGGGCAGAGATAAAGAAAGAGATTAAGGATAGAGTTGGATAGAGAGAAAGAGAGAAAGAAAGAGTTGGAGAGATTTTGAAAGAGAAAGAAAGAGAGAGGAAAGGGTATAGATAGATAGATAGAGAGAGAGTGGGAGAGACCGACAAAGAGAAAGAGAGAGAGAGAGAGAGAGAGAGAGAGAGAGAGAGAGAGAGAGAGAGAGAGAGAGAGAGAGAGAGAGAGAGACAGACAGAGATACAAAGAGACAGAGAGAGAGAGAGAATAAAGGCAGACAGACAGACAACGAGAAACATAGATGTAGAGAGAGAGACAAAGACAGAGAGAGAACATATATGTAGAGAGAGAGAGAGAGAGAGAGAGAGAGAGAGAGAGACAGAGAGAGAGAGAGAGAGAGAGAGAGAGAGAGAGAGAAAGACAGAGAGAGAAAGAAAAATTGAGACAGAGAAAGAGAGAGAGACAGACAGCAAAAGACAAAGAGAGAGAAAGAGAGACAGCCAGACAGAGGCAGAGAGAGAGACAGAGTTAGAAAAGAAAGAGACAGAGAGAGAGAGAGAGAGAGAGAGAGAGAGAGAGAGAGAGAGAGAGAGAGAGAGAGACCCTGCTAACGAGCATAACTTTTGCCCCCATCCACTGTTTTTCCCCCAGTCTCGCGTTTGAGCCGATGATCAAAATGGGCATGGCTAAATTTTGACGCTGGAACCAATTTTGTTTGTGAACCTAATTGGCAGCAGTGCCAATCTAATTTTAGATCTAGAACTTTGATAGCCATAAAGTGATGAAACCAAGTAGAGGACTAGTTCTTGGAAAGAAAATTAGAAGTTCCTTCGTTGGCTTAAGGTTGGTTTTATATATTATTATTATTTTTTAATAATATTAGAATTATTATTTATAGTATTATATGAAGGCTTAGTACAGCTTACGTGTGTAGCTTTGTAACTTTAAATCTGCATAATTCATTTTTTAAACAAGTGTTTTTCTGTCCTTGTATGACCACACACAAAACTAAAATCTTTAAAACTTCAGTTTGAAGAGACGTCCATAATATTGGCTAAATTTAATTTAGTTGCGGACTTTAGACGTCAGGGAACCTGCGAACAAAGCGGCTAGCCTAGAATCTTAGGGCCATACATACAACCGTGTGGTAAGTTTAGAATTGGTCAAAAGATATGGACATAAATAGGCAAACGACGATTCGAAGAACATCGCGACTTTGTACTTGCAATCCTATGAATGTCTTTGAGAAAACATTAAGGCCCTAAATAGGTCACTTAAGGTGCAATTGAAACTTGTAAAAGCAGAGCATAGGGCCAGTTAGTCGCTTACCAGCAATAGATTGCATCCCAGGTTTAAGGTGTGCTGTGTTATTTGTAAACAGCTTCGCATCGCGCTGCGCAACTATTATTTAGCAACAATAGATATCAAATTTACAACCATTATTTTATGAATTTTCAAAAATGATAAAAAACGTGCACACTTAAAATATGTTTACAATTTGCAGTGTAGGCTTATTTTGTGGGCTGAAAATACTCTCTAAGAATCACTGTGTCCTATCTATGTTTGAAATTAAAGGAAATCCCTGCAGTCCCGCATACACACTAGTACTTTATTATACAATAATATTTCGCCTGATATTCAAAATGACCCCTTATTCATTGTGATTCCCCACCCACTTTCTCATAACGAACTGCTAGTTTTCTCCTAATAATGGAAAATGAAAACTATTGTTTACTGTGAACACCTCCCCCCCCCCTTTCCCACCCGCCCCCGAGGCCCGATTGAATATTATCTTCATATAATTTCTACTATTCAAGATATCCCAGTAGCTTAGTGAGATCACCACCCAACCACACACTAACGCAAACACACACACACACAAACTTCTCCCGCCAGTTCAAAGCTTTTTTGTAAATGTTATTTACTTTTCACTCCCAACATTTTTTACTGGTAAGGAGATAACGCATTGTTTACTATGATCACCCCTTTAATCTCCTCCTTTTCATTCCTTTTTCTTCCCCCATCAGATCAGCGCCTTTCCCACAAGATGGGCTTAGCGTGCGGCACGCTAGGAGCGTATCTACGCTACCTGATGGACGTGCTTTACAGCCAAACACCCCACAGGCCGATCATACCGCACTCCCTGCAGAAACTGCAATAACCACCATAACCACAGTAACAACAGTAACCACAGTAACCCACAGTAACCACAATGACCACAGAAACCACAGTAACTGTAGACACCGCTCTCACTGCAGAAACCGCAATAACCACCGTAACCGCAGTAACAACAGTAACCACAGTAACCCATAGTAACAACAATGATCAAAGCAATTGCAATAACTGCAGACACCGCACTCACTACAGAAACCGTTATAACCACCGTAACCACAGTAAAAACAGTAACCACAGTAACCACAATGATCAAAGCAACCGCAGTAACTGCAGACACCGCACTCACCATAAAAGCCGCCCACACTGCATTCACTGATAAAAACCGCAGTAACCGCTGACACCACAGTAACTGCACTCATCGCTGTAACCACAGTAATCCAGAGTAACTGCAATAACCAGAAAACCCACAATAACCATAGACATATCAGAAATTGCAGAAGTAACAAACACCACAGTCGGTTCACTAATCAAAAATTTTATCAAGCAAAGAAACGACGATCTTTCTTTAGGCAATAGCTAGAGATTGAGAAGAATAGAAAAATAAATATGAATAAACACAATAACCCACTAATAGACCTGGCTGAGACTGGAGTCCAGGTCTCCCCGCTCTGTCTCTTAGTGACATCACTTAAAAATGTCAGACGTTTGTCGTGGAGACCGTCTCAATTGTAGCTGTTGTAGTGATGGCTTTGAACGCCAAGAAACAACAACAACGAAACACTACCATTACCACCACCACCACCACAACCACCACCACCACCACCACCACCACCACCACCACCACCACCACCACCACCACCACTACCACCACCACCACCACCACTACGCTAACAAGACATCAAGGTGTGTTTTTAAATCTTCAGTTGGAATTTGGAATCTTTAGATGGAAATTGATTCTGATCAAGTCCTCCATACGCCAAGTCGCAGAACCAACCAAAGTCAACATACTTTTGCATAATGAGAGTAACCATGTTTTATAATTTATTTTTAAAGCATGTACTTAAGGCAAAATAATGTATGTTTGGCCTACCAGCCTACATAGTAACAACGTTAAAACTTTTTCTCATCACGTCACACACTTGTTGTGTGGGTTGATGCGCTCTTGTGCTAGCGCTTTTTTGTAATGATCTGAACCAAGGGGTCCAAAAATAAAAGGCAAAGTCACCGAGATAATTATACATAAACTTACAGCAAGAATCAAGGTGAGCTATATTTGTAAACAGATTCGCATCGCGCTGCGCAACTATTATTTAGCAACAATAGATATCAAATTTACAACCATTATTTTATGAATTTTCAAAAATGATACAAAAAAGTGTACACGTAAATGATTACAATTTGCAGTGTAGGCTTATTTTGTGGGCTGAAAATACTCTCTAAGAATCACTGTGTCCTATCTATGTTTGAAATTAAAGGAAATAAAATCACTTGTATCCTTCGTGTGCCAAAACCCTTGCAGTCCCGCATACACACTAGTACTTTATTATACATTAATATTTCGCCTGATATTCAAAGTGACCCCTTATTCATTGTGATTATCCAGCCACTTCCTCATAACGAACTGCAAGTTTGCTCTTAATAATGGAAAATGAACACTATTGTTTACTGTGAACATTCCACCCTCCCCACCCGCCGAGGCCCGAAATATTATCATCTTCATAATTATAAGTTTCTACTATTTAAGATATCCTAGTAACTTAGTGAGATCACCACAATACCACACACTAACGCACACACACACACACACACACACACTTCTCCCGTCAGCCCAAAGCTTTTTAAAAAAATGTTATTTACTTGACTCTCAACATTTTATACCGGTAAGGAGAGAACGCATTGTTTACTATGATCACCCCCTGCCCCCTGCCCCCCCTCCTCCTCCTTCCCATCAGGTCAGTGCCTGTCGCACAAGACGGGCCTAGCGACCGGCACGCTAGGAGCGTATCTACGCTACCTGATGGACGTGCTTTACAGCCAAACACCCCACAGGCCGATCACACCGCACTCCCTGCAGAAATTGGAATAACCACCGTAACCGCAGTAACAACAGTAACCACAGTAACCGATAGTAAACGCAATAACCACAAAAACCACAATAACCAAAGACATATCAGAAATTGCAGAAGTAACAAGCACCGCAGTCGGTTCACTAATCAAAAAATTTTATCCAGCAAAGAAACGACGACCTTTCTTTAGGCAATAGCTAGAGATTGATGAAGCTATGAAGGAGTAATATAAAAAAATCAAAATAAAGCCACCGATTGACCAGGTCTCCCCGCTTTGTCTCTTGCGTGACAGCGCTTAAAATTGTCAGATGTTTGTCGTAAAGACCGTCTAATTGTAGTTGTTGTAGTGCTGACTTTGGACGCCAAGAAACAACAACAACGAAACATCACCACCACCACCACCACCACCACCACCACCACCACCACCACCAACAACAACAACAACAGCAACATGAACAACAACAGCAACTACAACAAAAACAACAACTAAAATACGTTGTTTAGACTCAGTTAATATTATATTTTTTCCTTTTCATGAAGTCTGCCATACTTTTTAAGCGATTCTTAATTGGATCTGCTTAAGACTCGCAGCCTACTGGCTAACAGTTGAGTAACTTCTAGTTTTAGGAGGCTGAACATGCTTTATCGTTTCAAGAACCACATATCATTATATTTATTTTAAGTTAAATTATTAAGTCAAGTACATGTGTAACAGAGTAATTTTTTTCTAGGTGTAGATTGATAATCATGGCTTTTGCTCAAAACGTTTTTTTAGCCACTTGTGCCTGTTTCTCCATGTTTCTTATAATAAATATTGAGACAAAAAGGGTTAAAAAACATCAATGATAATAAAAAATAATAAAACAGTCACTATCTGTGTACTTCAAAGTTTTGACACCTTTATCATTAATGTTGACCATTCATTTTCAGTTAACTTTTTTTTATCTTAATTGGTCCATGAAATTCCTGTATTTGTAGTGTGTTAAGACTTTTGATTTGGCCACCATTTATATTCCTTAAAAAGAAACGACGTACAAACACGTTTTTGGGCCGTAAATACTGCTCTAGGTGCTTCAGTCATTGTAATGAAATGTATAATAATATTTAGTATTTCTCCTTCATTATAACTCCATGTCGATTATATGTGTGTGTGTAGGTGTGTGTGTATTTAAATGCCTGTGTGTAAATGCATGAGATTTTTGTAATTTGTATTTATACTGTACATGTATCTGTGTTATTCTACAACTGAGCCGATTTTCCCTCACGGATTACTACATAAATTTTTTGTGTTACCCTGCGTTATTGAAGGGCGTATGAAAATATAACCTATTTGGTTCAAAGAGCCAGATATATACTCACGAGTAATTACTAAGCAAAAGATGAAAGGGGAGTAAAATAAAAGAAATTTATTCTATAAACAATTTGAGAATATATCGGCCAAAAAAATTTTTGAATGATCACGGACTACGCTCTACCACTTAAGCCAGTTCATCCCTACGGTGGTCGCGCGACATTTGACTTAGTGTCGACTCGCTCCATAAGTGTCTGAACCTCGTTAGATATAACTGTATTTGTCCTTTACAGGCAGAGTTGGTGGCCAGCACATGCAAGAAAACAAAACAGTATATACTTTAATATCAGCAGAAGTGTCATAATGAAGATGGGCATGATGATAATAATAACAATTATAATAATAATAATTATAAAAGTAATAATATTAATAATAATAATGATCATAATAATAATATTAATAATAATAATAGCAATAATTTGTGTTATAATGATAAAACACATCTCCCTTAGTCTATACCAAATTCTAAACTATTGGCTCTTTAATCTGGCGCGTAATCTCAATACAATATGTTTGTAGTTTTTCTAAGATAACGGGTGTCTTAACTGGTCTAACACATTTAATATCAAACTGTTAAAAATCATTTTTTAACTTTGGATTAAAAAAATATATTGGAAATTATAGAAATAACCCCTAACGTCAAAAAATGAAATTTTTATTAATTACTAGAACATAATGGGAATTAAGCGAAAATACTACCAAAACAATATAAAAGCCAAATGGCATATATCGAACATTTAAAAAGCTATAGGTTCAAACCTTAATGTGTTTCGGGGAGAAAAAAAAAATCTTGTATAACCTTTTTCGTCGTATGATTTTAGCCTTCTTTCTTGTGTGCACACTTTTTTTTTATTATAGTTTTGATTGTTTTTTAAAATGGTGTGCAGATCAATACAAAAATAGGTGCTGGCACAAGAACGTATCAACCCGCACAACATGTAGGGGCTAGATAGGAAAAGGTTAATGTCATGTAATGTAATTCTGTCAGATATCGGGTGTCCGAACTTATCTAACCCGTTTTATATTGAACTGTGTTCAAAATCTATTTTTAAATGCTATAGTTCTAAAATATAAGGGGAGTAACAAACAAAAATGCTACTTAATCGGGTAGTCGTCAAATTATCTAACTTAACAGTTACAAACTAAAAAACGTTTTAACGAAGCTGTGCTGTTCAAATGTACAAGGCACATTTTGATAAAAATGGGTTATGAATTTATTTAGAAAATGGTTTAGATGTCCATAATGTAAGGGAAGTAACAGAAAATATCACTTAAATAAGGCAGAGATCAAAGGACGTAGCTTAAACAGTTACAAAGCTATATGTTCCAACGTAATTGTTTTGTTAAGAGCTAAGTTATCAGCTTGAGTTGATTTTAAATTCTATATTATTGACTTTACTTTCAAACTTTGCGTGAAATCTCAATACAAAACCGGCACAAAAGACACGGTACACAGGCTAAAACATAAAGCTATAGAACAAGGGAATATATATTACAATTCCGACAAAAAGTTTAACCTGTTGAAAGGATTTATGTTAAATTTTCTGTCAGAAATCGGGTGAACAACCTTACCACACACGGTTTAAATAAGAATGTGTTCCAAATCTGTTTTTAATCGCTGGGAAATATAAGGCAACCTACGGGAAATATTACCTAATGAAAATTTGCGCCAATGGATGTAGCTTGAACAGTTACAAAGGTATAATAGTTCTTAGCGTAGCTGTGTTATAAAGATAAAACACATCTCCCTTAGTCTATACCAAATTCTAAACTATTGGCTCTTGAATCTGGCGCGTAATCTCAATACAAAAAATGTTTGTGGTTTTTGTCAGATATCGGGTGTCTTAACTGATCTAACACGTTTAATATCAAACTGTTAAAAATCATTTTTTAAACTGTGGATTTAAAAAATATATTTGATATTACAGAAAATACCCCGAACATTAGAATATGAAATTTTTATTAATTACTAGAACATATAAGGGAATCAACCGAAAATACTATTAAAAGAATAAAGAAGCCAAATGGTATATATTGAACAATTACAAAGCTATAGGTTCAAACCTTAATGTGTTTCGGGGAGAAAAAAAAAATCTTGTATAACCTTTTTCGTCGTATGATTTTAGGCTTCTTTCTTGTGTGCACACTTTTTTTATTATAGTTTTGATTGTTTTTTTAAATGGTGTGCAAAACAATACAAAAATAGGTGCTGGCACAAGAACGTATCAACCCGCACAACATGTAGGGGCTAGATAGGAAAAGGTTAATGTCATGTAATGTAATTCTGTCAGATATCGGGTGTCCGAACTTATCTAACCCGTTTTATATTGAACTGTGTTCAAAATCCATTTTTAAATGCTATAGTTCTAAAATATAAGGGGAGTAACAAACAAAAATGCTACTTAATCGGGTAGTCGTCAAATTATCTAACTTAACAGTTACAAACTATAAAACGTTTTAACGAAGCTGTGCTGTAAATAGCAAACCTCTACATATATATTAGTTGATACAAAATTGTGTAATATTTTTCTTAAATCTGGCTTGTCTCTTAATATAGCATCGGCAAAAAGTCGAGTACACACTAAATCATGGAGACTATTTGAAGGGAAACTAGACTCTAATTCCGAATATATATTTTAGTACCTTTTAAAGAGAGAGAGCGACTAGTAGAAAGAAATGATTGGTTTTTTTTGGAAATAAATAAATATATACATGTATATAATTGACAGGCAGACAGAGAGAGAAGTAAAGACACTTTAAGAAGTGTAAACACGTTAGAAGCCAAAGGGTATATATTGAACATTTACAAAGCTATACGTTCAAACATATATGTGTTACGGAGAGAGAAAAAAACATCTACTTCAATTGATACCAAGCTATTAGCTCTGTAAATCCAGTAACAAATCTCAATAAAACACCGGGAGGGAAAACATGCTATACACGCTGAGTTATAAAGGCTGTGGACAGAAAAATAGATAGAAATTCCCACAACGTGTATAACATTTTTACATCGCATAGTTTTAGGCTTCTTTCTTGTGTGCACACTTTTTTGATTATAGCTTTGATGTTTATTTTTTCAAATGGTGTGCAGATTAATACAAAACTAGATGCTGGCACAAGAATGTATCAACCCGCACAACATGTAGGGGCTAGATAGGAAAAGGTTAATGTCATGTAATGTAATTCTGTCAGATATCGGGTGTCCGAACTTATCTAACCCGTTTTATATTGAACTGTGTTAAAAATCAATTTTTAAATGCTATAGAGTTCTAAAATATAAGGGGAGTAACAAACAAAAATGCTACTTAATCGGGTAGTCGCCAAATTATCTAACTTGAACAGTTAAAAAAACCTATAAAACGTTTTAACGAAGCTGTGCTATAAATAGCAAACCTCTACATATTATATTAGTTGATACCAAATTATGTAATATTAAATCTTAAATCTGGCATGTCTCTAAATAAAGCATCAACAAAAAGTCGAGAACAAACTAAATCATAGAGACTATTAGAAGGAAAACTAGACTATAATTCCAAAAATATATATTAAATACCTTGTAAAGAGAAAGAGAGCGACTAGTAGAAAGAAATGATTGTTTTTTTTTTTTTTTTTTAGAAATATATATATACTGTAAAAATGTAATGTAATTGACAGGCAGACAGAGAGAGAAGTAAAGACACTTTAAGAAGTGTAAACACGTAATAAAAGACGCTAAAAGAGATATGAGAGAAAAAGAGATTAAGAGTGATGGAGAAAGATTGAGAGAGGGAAAGAGTGAGAAAGAGAGGGGGATAAAGAGGTAAAGAGCGAGAGGGGGAAACGGGAAAGAGAAAGAGAAGGAGTGATAGAAAGAGAGAAACAGTCTGGGGGAGAAATAGGAAGAAAGAAAAAAAAACAGAAGGAGACAAAAAGAAAAAAGAGAGGCAGAGACACTGTGATAGGTGTAAACGTGATCAAAGAGAGATATAGGATACGAGAGAGAAAGAGAGAAAGAGAGAGAGAGAGAGAGAGAGAGAGGGAGAGAGAGAGAGAGAGAGAGAGATACAGAAAAATATAAATCAGACAAAAAAAGGCAGAGAGACAGTCAGAAAGCAAGAAGGGCAAAGAAAAATACAGTTGGGGAGAGATAAAGGAAGGAGAGACAAACAATGGCGAGACAAAGTATGGAGAGACTATGCACATGCAATTTTTTAATGTTCAAAATCCGTTAAGATAAGTAAGGTTAGGGATTAAATTGTTTGCCTATTGAAGTCATAAATCACAGGCAATCAATAAAGCAGTGAGAGAGAGAGAGAGAGAGAGAGAGAGAGAGAGAGAGAGAGAGAGCGAGAGAGAGAGAGAGAGAGAGAGATAGAGTAAGAGAGAGAGTTGAGTTAAGTTGAGTTCGTTTTAACGTCCAACATCAGCACTATATAGGCTATATGATGGACGGATCCCAAAAATTACGTCTGAAAATTTTATGTGCTGCCACACACAAGACATGGCGAGGATATCATGACTCCTGTCTCAGCTGGTCACATTATACCAGTAGGGAACGCAACAGGCCAGGATTCGAACTCAGGACCTTTTGCATCGGAAGGTGATGTTCTATCCCTTGGCAACCGCGCCCAGGAAGAGATAGAGAGAGAGGCAGAAAAACAGAAGGAAAAAGCGAGATAAAGGTAGAGAACAATAAAGAGAGAGAGAGAGAGAGAGAGAGAGAGAGAGAGAGAGAGAGAGAGAGAGAGAGAGAGAGAGAGAGAGAGAAAGAGAGAGAGAGAGAGAGAGAGAGAGGAGGGGCAGAAAAGAGAGAGAGAGAGAGAGAGAGAGAGAGAGAGAGAGTGAGAGAAAAACAGGCAGCAGAAGAACATGGACACCCAGACACGTAGAGATGTAGAAAGGGGCACAGCTGTCGCCGTATGAAATCCATTTGGTGAACTTGGACACGTTAAACAGAGAGAGAGAGAGAGAGAGAGAGAGAGATATAAAGACTTCCAGACGTAGACAGACTGATAGACATACAAAGAGTAGTAGTAGTAGTAGAAGTAGTAGTAGTAGTAGTAGTAGTAGTAGTAGTAGTAGTAGTAGTAGTAGTAGTAGTAGTAGTAGTAGTAGTAGTAGTAGTAGTAGTAGTAGTAGTAGTAGTAGTAGTAGTAGTAGTAGTAGTAGTAGTAGTGGTAGTAGTATTAGTAGTTTTTTATGTACTGGTAGCGGCAGTAGAAGCATCTTTGCTATTAGTCAGTAGCGTTACGTGACCAAGATCATGTTGATTAAGTCCCGCAATTCTGAATTTCTAGATCAAATTGACCTACCCATAATTTATTACTTCTTGAGTTCAACTGGTACCTACAATAGAACAACAATTGTTTTTAAAAAGTTTTCAGATATCCCTTTATTTTAATCTTAATGTGTGATGTTATTGACAGTTTCTAAAATTTATTTCTCTGTTTTGTTCTGAAATTGACCACGTAGACTCCATCTCTTCTGTGTATATATATTGGTCTGTTTTTTCTTTGCAGCCAGACCCTCTGAGTACGTGTTTTGAGTATCTACCTTCTGCTTTACACCTTTCTCTTCGCAAATTCTTGGTGAGTATTGGTATTTGTGTTCTCGTGGCCTGAGATGTTCAGATGTGTCCCTTCTGTTCTAGAATAACAGGGTTCACATGGTTCCACCTAACGTGAAGTATTTTTTCTATAGATTTTTTTACGCATCCGAGTTTAGAAGTCTGCTTAGGTTGTGCTTATGTTTTAGAGTATATTTAGTCCGAAATGGGCAACTTGGGATATCAATTGTTGCAAGTAAAAAACGCGCGGACCTTCGGCTGTGAAAGCCAACGCTGAAACCTCATCTCATTTAGAGAGATAGAGAGATAGAGAGGGACACAGGGACACGGAGGAACAGAGAGAGTAAGAGAGAGAGAGAGAGAGAGAGAGAGAGAGAGAGAGAGAGAGAGAGAGAGGAAGAGAGAGAGAGAGAGAGAGAGAGAGAGAGAGAGAGAGAGAGAGAGAGAGAGAGAGAGAGAGAGAGAGGGACGGAAGGTGAAAGTTTCTCATGAAAGAAAGAAAGAGAGGCAGTTAGGTCGAAAGACAGACACATTGGTGGATGAGTATTTGAAAATATAGATAACAAGATAGAGAGAGAAAAATTGATAGATAGAAAGATAGATAGACATTACGCTAGACATGAAAGATAAATAGATAGATAGATAGATAGATAGATAGATAGATAGATAGATAGATAGATAGATAGATAGATAGATAGATAGATAGATATATAGATAGATAGATAGATAGATAGATAGATAGATAGATTGATAGATAGATAGATAGATAGATAGATAATAGATAGATAGATAGATTTTTTTATCTAGTCTATGGAAAAAAATGACCCATAGCTATCGAATAATTATTTCAGTAACGTAAGTCACCCTTGTAGTTTGGGAACTGTCTGTCTTTAAGCTGAAATGGCACTGCGTGACTTGTTCACCACAGCACGGCTGGTTACTCTGCTGGTCATGGCATCTGCCGCTACAGGTAAAACGTTACATCGGTGATGCGAATAATTTTCTTTATGGTACGTTTCATATTGCTGTTTGAAGTTTGCTTACTATATGTATTCCAACTTTTCTCACATGAATGGCGTTGGTATCTTTTTTTGTGTGTTGTAAAACTATTTAACGATGTAGTTTGTTACAGAATGTTTTAACACTATAATTATAAATGTAGTTTGTTACAGAATGTTTTAACACTATAATATAAATAGGTATTGTTACAGAATGTTTTAACACTATAATCATAAATGTAATTTGTTACAGAATGTTTTAACACTATAATCATAAATGTAATTTGTTACAGAATGTTTTAACACTATAATCATAAATGTAATTTGTTACAGAATGTTTTAATACTATAATTATCAATATAGTTTGTTACAGAATGTTTTAACACTATAATATACATAGGTATATATATATTTTTTTTTTTTTTTAATATTTTTTTTTGTAGAATCGAGGCGTGCTGTCGCTAAAATTCTAAAACGGCTCAACCTACTATTATGAAAATTTCACATAAGCTACATCTTACTAAATAATTTGTTTACCTGGTTCCTTTTTGTTTATTTTTCTTTTCATAGATTTATTATGATTAAAAATAAGAATAGTCCACTTTAATATCTACGGATCGTGTTTTATAATAACTAGATCTAGGCTTGGTGAGTCAAAGTTTTATTGACTACCGAAAGTTCTAGTGGCACTGCTGCTGCTGGGCTTCAGCAATCTATCTAGATCTAGAATCTAAATCTAAAATCTTGGCTTACTTGAGCAGTCTTTCTAGATCTATAATCAAGGCTTAACTAATAAAAAGGGTTTAATAGATCTAGATCTAGATCTAATAAAAAATTCAGCACCTTCATGTTGTAATTACTCCCAGTTGCACCGCACTTCCACGTTGGGCTAATTAGCTTTCTTGGTAGAGCATTGGTCTTCACTTCAGAAGGAGCCAGGTTCTAATCCGATCGGAAGCTTTTTTCCAAATTTAATCCCCTGTAACTAGTTGGGTCGGTGTCGGTATAATGTATTTTTGAAAAAAGTAATAATAAAGATTTTTTAAAAGGAGGTTGGTTTGGTTGGTTGGGTTTTAACGTCCAACATCAGCAACTTATGGGCTATCTCGTGGACGGACCCCAAGACGGAAGTCTGACAATTTTATGTGCTGCCACACACGAGACAGGGTGGGGATACCATGACTCCTGCCTCAGCCTGTCACATTATACTGATACCGACCCAACAAAGAGGGATTGCAACAGCCAGGATTCGAACTCGGGACCTTTTGCGTCGGAAGTCGGAACCCCTGGGTCACCGCGCCCCCCTTTTAAAGATTTTTTTAAAAGAGGAATATATAAGGAGAATAAAGAAGAAAGAAGAAAAGAGAGAGAGAGAGAGAGAGAGAGAGAGAGAGAGAGAGAGAGAGAGAGAGAGAGAGAGAGAGAAAGAAAGAAATTAAAAAAAAAAGAAAAAAGATATTTTCATTTAATAAAAAAGGAGGAAGCAAAAAAATATTAACTGATGATAAGGGGTCTAAAAGTTTCCCTTTAAAAAAAGAATCAACTTGCAGACAATTACATTTATTCAACCCGTTCGTATGAACGGGACTCCAGCTTTTTATAAAAACTTCACATAATGTTTAATTTAATTTAAGCGACCACGTATTTTTTTACTATTGAAACCTAAAATCACGCGTGTCTTCATTTTTAAAAGATAAAAACTGTATAATTTTTTGTTTTGTTATTGTTTAAAAAAAAAAGTTTTGCCGGTTAAATTAATTGACTTACTCATAGTTTTATATATAAAATGAAAAAGCGTTATGCGTTTTTAATTTTTAAAACTATTCTGCTTCATTAGCATAAATCAGATAAAAGTCAATATTGGTTCGTAGGATATAAATAATGATTAAAAATTAAATAAAAACAAAACATTGAAAATGTGTGTTGGACCAACTCAACTTTTTTTTTTAAATTACGGACATGATTCTCCACAGGTCTGGAACAGAAGCAAGGCCTAAGCGTCCCCACTGCGGATGACTCGAGTAGCACCTCTATGATAATGATGAAACTTGAACGATTGGATGCTAAAATAGAGAACGGAATTGCTGGTTTACGAAAGGATTTAAAGCGATTAGATGACAGACTAGGAACCATGGAATACAAAATAGCATCTCTAGAAAATGGATTTGCTAAACGATCTTCCATAAGCAGTAATGCTATTCAAGAAAACGTGTTAAAAAAGGATTTGGAAGAAATACTAACCCGTATCATAATTCTTACTGACTCTATAGAGGAAGGATTTTCGTTCCTGAAAGATGATGTAAAACAGATGGCAAAAGCTTCAACTCAACACAGAGGAAAGCGCATCCAAGACTCTAAATGCCTTTCAAAATGTGGCTAACAAGCTAAACTATACACTTTCGAAAAAAATGCAATCTGCTTTAATACAGTTTTTTTCGCCACAGAGTTGCAAGAAAAACGCAGTTATATTACATCCTTTCTCGACCCCGTACACTGTTGTTTACAATAACGAGTTCCCAGGTGTGGATACCCCACTCCTCTGTGATACGGTCACCGACGGTGGCGGCTGGATAGTGATCCAGAGACGTTCCACAGGGGACGTTGACTTCTATAGGAACTGGGCGTCCTACAAAGCCGGCTTTGGTACCCTGGACAACGACTTCTGGCTTGGGAACGACAACATCCACACCATCACCAGTACAGGGAATTATGAGCTGAGGGTGGACCTCAAATATAAAGGCAAGTCAAAGTTTGCTCGTTACGGCAAGTTTTTTATTGATAGTGAGGACGATAAGTACAAACTCCATGTTGGATCGTACAGTGGCACAGCAGGCGATTCTCTGACGAAACCACACAATGGTATGCCTTTTTCCACATTTGACAATGATAACGACAATTCGCCTGTTAACTGTGCTGCAGTGTACACCGGAGCTTGGTGGTACAAACATTGTCATGATTCCAATCTAAACGGAATGTGGGGTAAAGGAACCTATGAAGGTCCATATTGGGAAACATTCACTAAAAGTAATCCAGCAACGTTCACAGAAATGAAGGTCCGCCAACTGGACAGTTGAAAATTTAAAAAAAGAGGTAGCCAATAGACCAATAATGAAAAGCTCGCAGAGAGGAATTAGAAAATGCTAAAATTATTTGGCCATATAACTAAAAATAAAACTAATTGAAAAATGATTATGTGTTATCTAAGTATATTATGTGACTTGTTCGAACCGTTCCTTTTGTAGAGCTGTGGTATTTCAAACATTATAGTTTTTAATCCACCTCTGTCGTCTGCTGATTTCTCTTCTTACAATATCGTTAATAAACACATGGAAACGTTCACTCTAAATTTGTTTTGTTCTCATTTTACCAACATCAATCAATAATTATTTTTATCATTATTATTATTGTTATCTATCTATCTATCTATCTATCTATCTATCTATCTATCTATCTATCTATCTATCTATCTATCTATCTATCTATCTATCTATCTATCTATCTATCTATCTATCTATCTATCTATCTATCTATCTATCTATCTATCTATCTATCTATCTATCTACCTACCTACCTACCGACCTACCTATCTATCTATCTATCTATCTATCTATCTATCTATCTACCTACCTACCGACCTAGTACTATCTATCTATCTATCTATCTATCTATCTATCTATCTATCTATCTATCTATCTATCTATCTATCTATCTATCTATCTATCTATCTATCTATCTATCTATCTA
>RQTK01001005.1:120372-131866 GCA_003991915.1 Elysia chlorotica | reverse complement strand
TATTATTATTGTTGTTGTTGTTGTTGTTGTTGTTGTTGTTGTTGTTGTTGTTGTTGTTGTTGTTATTATTATTGTTATTATTTTATTATTGTTATTTTTATATGAATGCTTAGTGCAGCCCATATGTGTAGCTTTATAATTTTAAATCTCCATTATACCTTTTTTTTCATTCTTCATGTCCGTTATAACTTAAGTTTGAAGAGCCGTCCATGATATTGGCTAAATCTAATCTAGTTTCTGATTTTAGATGTTAAGGAACCCGCAAATAAAGTGTCTACTCTGGAATCTTAAGGCCGTACGTACAACCATTGGGTAGGTTTACGATTCGTCGTAAGATATGAGAATAAACAGGCTAACGGCTAGTCGATGAACATTGCGACTTTGTATTTGCAACCCCATGTCTGTCTTCAAGGAAACATTAAGGCCCTATTTAGGTCACTTAAGGTGCAATTGAAACTTGGAGAAGCAGAGCATAGGGCCAGTTAGTCGCTTATCAGGAAGAGATTGCATACCAGGTTTAAGGTGTGCTGTGTGTTCACTCGACGTGACACGTACATCCAAACATCTGCCTTCTGTCAGGGCTTACAAGACATCAAGGTGTGTATTCAAATCTTCAGTTGGAAATTGGATACTTTAGATGGAGATTGATTCTGATCAAGTCTTTATTATGCCAAGTCACAGAACCAACCAAATTTAACACACTTTTACATGATGAGGGTAACCGTGTTTTTAAATTTTTTAAATTTATTTTTAAAAGCATGTACTTAAGGCATATTAATGTTTGTTTGGCCTACAAGCCTACATAGTAACAACGTTAAAACTTTTTCTCATTACGGTTGATACGTGTTTGTGCTAGCATATTTTTGTATGGGTCTGCACCAAGGCGTCCAAAAATAGAAGGCCAAGTCACCGAAATATACCTAAACCTACAACAAGAATCAAAGTGAGCTTTATTTTTAAACACCCTCGCGTCGCGCTGCGCAACTATATTTAGCAACAATAGATATCAAATATACGACCATTTATAAAATTTTCAAAAATAATCCAAAACAGTGTGTGATGATTGTGTGGGCTGAAAATACTCTATAAAAATCACTGTGTCCTATATATGTTTGAAATTAAAGTAAATAAAATTACTTGTATCCTTTGTGTGCCGATATCTGTTAATCAGTGATTTGGCCTTCTATTTTTGGACGCTTTGATCTGCACCGTTGCGGATCTAGGTCGCCATGATCTGCACACGTTGAATTTGTTGTGCGCATTGATAAATTTATGCTGCTATTATTCGTAAAGCATTTCATACTCCGAACTAAAATGTCTGCGTCTGTTTGATGAATACATTAAGGAGATAAGAGTAATAAAATAATAAAATAGCCTCATTGAAGCCAACAAACAGACAAACAAATAAACAAACAACCGGCTTGTTTCTAAGGAATTCAACATTGATCTTTATATGATTCAAATGGAAAAAAATACCCGTACATTGGACATGATCACACCATTTACCAACGTCATATGGGTCGTAAAGTTTTTGATACTCCGATCAGAAGCCTGCGTGTTTTAGCCTGAATCCATAGAGAAATGTTTGGGTTGGGTTAAAAAAAGTAACATCACTGAAGCCAAATCACAACGGCTTTATTTTTCAACCTTGATGATATGATCATTGTAAATTGTTTTCGAGTAGAAGATGCGTGTTCGATCTCAGTCCATGTCTTCAATTTTGTTTTTACTTTGTCTATTTGTCTTATCTGTCGGTCTCAAGCTAAATCTGGGTTTGTGCCTGCGCTTATAATCTATTTTTATCTGATGAAGTATGGTCGTATGGCACCTCAGGACACTTGGGCAGAATTCTCAGTCTTTGATTATGGTCTCTATTGAAAAAAAAAATCAATAACTTTTAACGTGGGGCATGATTCTAAATAATACTTATAGTTTGAGTTTGTTGCAATTGTATGGACAGGCTCGAAGATTGAGTCGGACACTCTTTTAACTATGCTTTTTGCTTCAGATCCAATGAACATTAAATTATTCGTAGACGAATCCTATGTCTTTATTGAGAGTGAGAAAGTATGATTCCGCTTCATGATCTTTTAAACATAATTATCCACGTATAAAAAAGGACAGATTTATATTACATTTTAACTTCTCATAATGTTCATAAAACTATGATCATAAACTTAGTCTTCTGACGTTTTTTTTTTAAATTCTGAGGTATTTTGAATTTAAAATTGTTTAATCATATTTGGTTTCACAAAGAAACATTATATTATATTATATGATATTTATTTTAATTTCCAGAAAGCTCTCGCGTGTCAGTTAACTTGAGGTTCGGCTTTAAGTTTTTATTCTCCGATATCAAGGATTTTGAAACCCGAAGTTTTTTCACTTCAAGAAAACGCGTAGCGTTTGTTAGATTTTTTTGTTTCTACGATATCAGCTTACAGATTTGTTTCATTGAAAAATATAGAATTACTTTCTAACACTGCGATCGGGGTTCTCTAATATTAATTGTAAAAATATTAAAATGTTAATTTGGTGCACTTTACTATAAACCTTTTTATTATAATCATATTAAAATCCAACGCATCTTGCAAGACGAATTACCCTAAAAAACAACAACTCGCAACGCACGATATAAAGTTCCTGTCTATCATATCTTGCAAGAAGAGCGCAGAATAAAATGAAAAACGCAGGATAATTTTCCTAAATAAAAGATCGCGAACTTCAAATCTCAAAATTACAGAAACCAAACAAGAATTTTTCGGTTGATTAAATACAGAAATAGACAAGCGGTGCGCCGGTGAGATTGAGTTTGTTTTTTTAAAAATCGTGCAACGTTAACAGCAAGGCTATATTGTGGACGGGTCTCAAAACTAACGTCGTCTGACAAATTTACCTGCTGCAATTCAGAAACTGGGATTCCATTTTACCCCCGTATTAGTTTACCATTTAAAGCTGACACCGACCAAACCAGTCGTCCACGCAGATAAAACTATTTGAGTCTATCTTGGATTTCGAACCGGGAAACCTTCAGACTTGACCAGCAATGCCCAAACGAGTCAAACACACAATACTCTAGTTTGCTATTGCTGTACCTTAAGAAACAAACAACTAATCAACCAACACAACGTAACGCAAAACGAGCACATACACAATCAGTCCAGTCGCTTAGACCCTGTACTGGCGAGCAAAAGGTCCGCTGTTCGAATCTCTAGTGGTGCAAACATCCCAAATAGGATGCATTGGGAAACCCATTGGACCCAATTACTCTAGTGTGAAGCAAACCAGGGTGAATTTGGCGCAGGTCGAAATTTGGACTTTTTGATTTGTTGACAGTGATAAAAAGCATCAAAATTAATCCATGTTAAGAGGTTTTGAAATTATAGCTCAATCAAACCTAATGGTGACAGTGGTGATAAGCATCACATCCATTTTAAGAGGTTAGAAAACTATAGCTCAATCAAACCTAGAGCAAGAGATAATTCTTTTTTTTTAATGAAAAAAAAGTCAATAATGTTTGTTTTCTTTGTTAAGAGGACGCTTGCTTAAAACTTATACCAGCAAATTGTGCCTCATTCAATATGGCTGCCTCCCCATTTTTACCTTTACTTTTTAACGCGTTTAAAAAAGACATTACGTGGGATGGGTTACTTTTTATATTTTAAGTGTATACATCTGGACAGAGCATGAGGTTAGATGGTAAGAACGTGAAGAATGTACGCTAAACCTTTGTGCAATCAAAAAAGCTCACGCATTATTAAAAACTTAATGAATAAAACATTGGTGAATTATTCGTTACACCCACACACGAAGAAACACGCATTGTTCAATTATTTATATCATGTATATTATGTAGATGTATATATAAAAGAATGCATACCCTGAATTGGACAAAAACACAAATCCCAACAACTTGTGTTAATTTAAGGAACAAAAAGCGAGAATTCATTACAGGCAGTAATTATATTACAGACAGAGAAAAAACAGAAAAGAAAAATTTCAAAATCCTCTTTGTCACTCAAAACCGATATCATGTATCGTAAGTACAACGTCGCAGTAGCTCACGACTAGTCGCAGGCCTTCTTTCCAGCATATTCTTACGATGAGTCGTAAGCTACCGCGAGTTTGTACTTATGACTATGCATTTTTTTTTTAAATCTTCCCATTGGTTTTTTAGGCAGTACACGTTCATCTGGTTTTATCTTTCCATGTTTATCTTTCTATCTGTTTGTCAATATCGAGGTACTGGCTGTATTTCTTTAAGATTCTCTTTCATATATTCAATCCAATTCAGATACATTTATATATTTAAGATTGTTTTTCATATTTTCATAACTGTATGGCATCTCTCTGGAATGTAACCAAAACTGGTCATAATTTTAAAAACGTTGAGTTAGAGTCAAAAACGTTGAAGAAAAAGAAGAATTAGTTCGGCTTTGTGTGTATCTGGAGAGGCTGATTCAAAACTACATTGGTTGTATGTTTGAAGTAAACACCCGCTTAGTTTTGAATCTTTGAGGTCAAACAATAACGTGTCTTTTGTACTGTTTACACCAATTTTACTTTTCTTTTCTTCTGTTTCAGAAAGATTGTTAAAGCGAAGTCTTCAAAGACACTCACTTCAACTGACACACACCATCTACAAATGTGAAAATATCTAAAGGATTCAAATCCACAACAACTGCCTATCGCAAGCGCTTATTAAATTGTTAGTTCCCAGGGCAAATTTTGGGGCACGTCATCATATGAGCAAACAAGAAAGTCCCCGTAGATGAGGGAAGAGGGCCCATGATCTTCGCCCAGAGTGGTCTCCCCTTGGCCAGAGTGACCCTGCTGGTCTCCATCTTGTCCTCTGTGTTTGCCGCCTCTGTGGCTCCCGTAGACAGCCAGACAAATAGCGGGTCAGAAGTAACAGACCATGCAGGCAGACTTTTGTCGCAGCCACCTATCGGGTTAGACAGACTTTTGTCCTGGCCACCTATCGGGTTAGACAGACTTTACTCCCAGCCACCTATCGGGTTAGACAGACTTTACTCCCAGCCACCTATCGGGTTAGACAGACTTTTGTCTCAGTCCACACGCCAAGCGGAGCGCGAGTCAAGTCTCCCAGATTCCGCAGACACAGGCAGCCTTTTGTCTGAGGCGCGGCGCCAAACAGACGGCGAGTCAGACAGACTTATGTCACGGGTACCGCGGCCGGAAGATAGCACGACAGATCTGCTGCACTCTACAGACAAACTTTTGTCTGAGGCCAGGCGCCAAATAGACGGCGAGTCAAACAGACTTATATCACGGGGACCACGGCCGGAAGGTAACGCGACAGGTCTGCTACATTCTACAGACAGACTTTTGTCTCCGGCGTCAAGCCAAGTCAAGGTCGATCTTGATGTCCCTCAGGACAGACGGTATCTCTTTGACGAGCTGAAGAAGGTCTCGCTGAAGAGGCTGTAGTTGCAGCTGCCCGACAAGCCCTAAGCGGACCGCCAGGGTAAGGATTTGTCCATTCGTGGTTTTTGTCTTCCACATTACCGTAAATTTAAATATCAAGAACACGGATATGCATGTATTTTGATCGGTGCAGGGGTGCGGCAGAGCGTTTGGTGTATATTCGGAAAATTGCGAGTTCGATTCCTGCAGTTTCCCTCTGCTGGTGTCGGTATAACGCGAGCGACTATGTTCAGGAAATACTGCTCTAGTTTTATCGTTGACACCCAGAAACTGTGGTCTCTAGTACAAGATAAACCGAAATGCCCTATTCAAAGATCCCTCTTTAGGTTCGTTTAGAGTTGGATTGTTATGTTTGTGAGAAAGGAAAAAAAAGCAAAGATAATTTATTTTGTGATAGGGTTAGGCTAACATCAATTAATACAGAGACTAAGTCCAGATTTAAAAAATTCAAATAGTTTTCAATTTAGTTCAACTACTCATTCATATTATTGTATCCATCCAATTTTATGCTATTTTTCAGTCCTGCTATTTACATAAATATTCTTTAGTGGTTTTAAGATTATGTTATTTAAAAGAAAATATTTAGAAAAACTAGTCAGATATGAGGGAACTGTTGTGGTCAAAATCTACCACATGTAGGCTAGGCGTTGCAAGTACAATGTCGCGGAAAGTTACAACTCATGTAAGTCTTTTTTGCCTATATTAAGACAACTTGCAAACTTACCGTTACGTTGCACTTACTAACCTATCTCTATGATTTCTCTTTGAATAAACAATAGGAACAGTTTTTTGGTGTAACATAATCTTTCCCCTAAAAGCCTTGGTGGTTGCGCGTCTCGTTCTAACTTACTTATCGCGAATCTTGTCAGTCATTAGTATTCCATTTAGCGTGGTAGAATAGCGTCATTAATTTGGGCCTACTTTTCTACTCAATGGCACCCCGTTCTGTCCGCCTTACTATCAAATTCAATGAAAGCCCTCTCTCGCATCTTATCCTAAAGATGAAGTCGGTGTAGCTGGTACTTGTCCAGCCCAATTAGCGTCCAAGGTATGTTTATGGTAAAGAGGTTGGGCTCTAGATAATCTATGCGTCACTACTGGCTGCTGTTAAAAGTTGTGTGGTGTTTGGGTCGCATGGCGTGCGCGGTGAATCTGGTGAGATAGTTTTTGGTACAGGGTATGTCATGTTTGGAGTTGTTAAAGTAAAAAGTAAATAACATAGAAAGAGAGGGAGGGAGGGACAAAGAGAGAGAGAGAGAGGGAGAGGGGAAGAGAGAGAGTGAGAGGGAGAGAGATATGCAGAACCCAAGTGGGTTAATTTTTTAGTTCGTTTATTTTAATTTAAAAAATAAATAAAGTATGATTCTGTTGAGTTGGATACTTGTTGGTGTTGTTGTTGTTGTTGTTGATGTTGTTGTTGTTGTTGTTGTTGTTGTTGTTGTTGTTGTTGTTGTTGTTGATTTGGTTTAACGTCCGACATCAACACCATATAGGTTATATTGTGAACGGACCCCAAGATTGACGCCTGACAATTTTATATGCTGTCACACACGAGACAGGTCGGCGATACCATGACTCCCTTCTCAGCTGGTCATATTAAACTGGCACCGACCCAACCAGTAGGGAGTGCAATCACCAGTGCTCGAACTCGGACTTTTTGTGTCGGAAGCCCATTATCTACCCCAGGACCAGTTGGATACTTAAGATCCTTGGTCAGCACTGTAAAAGCAATATTGTGGACGGGTCAAAAGATTAACATCTGATAATCTTACGTGCGGAGAGAGTGCAATGATACAAGTACTCCTGTCTCAGCGATCACATTATTCTGACATTGACCCGACCAGAATAACACTAAATCCGACAATTATATTTTTTGTTAATATCTTACAACGTATTCTCAGAGAATTTGTTAGAAGGAGTTTGTTTAAAAAAAAATTAATAAATATTTTTTAAACAATAGACATGACTGTGGTGGCCCTCTCAATTTTTTAGAACACAATAGACAAGCGCGAGGGACAGAAGAGGGGAAAGACATTTATTGTGGTAAAGGTTATTATATTAGTGAGATATAGAAAAGGATAGCGGAAAGCGATAGACATAATTATAGACAAGCAAAACAGAGTGAGGGAGAAGAGAGATGGCTGTAGAGAACGTGAGATATAGAGAGATAGAGAGTGAGAAAGAGAGAGACAGACAGATAGACACATACAAACAGAAAAAGAAGAGAAAAAGAATGAGGCAGATAGAAATAGAGAGAAACCGGGAGAGACAAAAGAAAGAAGAGAGATAGAATGTAAGAGAGAAATTGAGATACAAAAAGAGATAAAAGAGAGAATAGAGAGAGACAGAGCGAGAGAGCATAAACTTTATAGGTCACCGTATGTAGAGCAGAATTTTTGACAGCCCTTCTATGGAAAGCCAAAAGGGTAACCTATGAAATTTTCATGGCTTTGGGCGTTATATCAAGCGAGAAGGCTAAAGAGTTTCGCCTTAGAACCCGGCAATGTTCATCCTAAATAATAGATGCTGCAGAATTTGTGTGCACAAAACACGCAGCTAATACAGAGGTCTCTCTGTGAACACGTCGTAGAAGTTGTGTGTGCTCTAGTACTATCAAGGGTCATGCTGGTCTGATCATAATGTCAGAGACTGTAGATTTAGTGAGACGTTTCACACAAAACTAAAAACAGCAGCTCACACTGTTATCGCTATAGTTAGCTAACGTAGTAACTTGGTGCGTTCTAACTCTTATATCTAAAAAAAAATTAATAAGCGGGATAACCAATCTTCAGATACAGATCTATTTAGATAGATAGATAGATAGATAGATAGATAGATAGATAGATAGATAGATAGATAGATAGATAGATAGATAGATAGATAGATAGATAGATAGATAGATAGATAGATAGATAGATAGATAGATAGATAGCAGTAGTGTAGTTTTTTAATTCTAGATTGGATTAAAGATAAAATGCTCCTAGATTTCATATTTGTAATATAGATCTAGTTGAGCACTCTCATCTCTACTTTTTTTCCTAAAAAAGAAACTACAAGCTCCAAGTAATTGTCGAGCACTTTTCAGTTAAAAATGGAGGTAAACAACGACCTAGATCTAGACAAGGCTAAGATCACATTCGACTATTCCACGAAAAATATACCCCTGTACAGCAAAAACCAATTCATAAAGGTGCTTATCAGTAAAGTAGAAAAATTCGTTAAAAATCTTCGCTGGAGAACATTCTTCTTTTTAAATCCTGACTTAAAGGAGGATCAAGAGGAAAAAGAAACATTTGGATTCCCTAGTCAGAAACCATCACCTAATATACCGGAGCTGAAGGAATTCGAGGACAGCCTAATAGATATGATTCAAGGCGTTAAATTTAGAGAAAAAAGGAGCACATTTCAGTCTAGATTACAGAGAGACCTTTGTAAAATTAGAAAAGATGACCACCTCTACGTCCCGGCAGACAAAACAAATAACTATTATAGAATACAACCAGAACTTTACAACAACCTTATTTCTAAAACAATCCAGAAGGAATATAGAAAGGCCGAGATTTCTAGCGTAGAAGATATAACAAAAACAGACAGCATGATAGCACAGCAACTACTTTTAGCTGATCGTATAAGCATTACAGCGCAAAAAGAATCGTTCATTACCCTTAAAGACCATAAAGAGAATTTTAAACATAACCCACAGTGTAGGTTAATCAACCCATGCAAACCTGAATTAGGTAAGGTCAGCAAGAAAATCTTAGACAAAATTGTTAGCAAAACAAAAGAAGAAACCGCACTTAACCTTTGGACAAACACGCATGATGTAATACGATGGTTTAACAACATAGATTCAAAAAAAGACCACACTTTTATTGCTTTTGACATTTGTGACTTTTACCCATCAATAACCGAAGAACTTTTAGACAGAGCACTAAATTTCGCATCACAATACATAACAATAACAGAACAAGAAAGAGACATAATTAAACACACTAAAAACAATACCCTCTATAGAAACAACACACCATGGACAAAGAAAGATTCAACGTTTGACATAACGATGGGGAGCTACGATGGGGCAGAGTCTTCAAGTTTGATCGGCCTATTTCTTCTTTCCCAACTAAAGCATCTAGACATCAACGTAGGTCTTTATAGAGATGATGGACTTGCAGTGTCCAAGCATTCCCCACAAAAAACAGAGAAAATAAAAAAAGAAATTTGTAAAATCTTTAAAACATACGACCTAAAAGTCACAATTGAAGCCAACAAAAAACACACAAACTTTTTGGACATAACGCTTGATTTAATTTCAGATTCCTATCAACCATATAAAAAAGAAAACAACCAGATACACTACGTTCATCGCGAAAGTAACCACCCACCGCCAATCCTCAAAAACCTCCCTAAAAACATAAACAGAAGAATTTCCGTAAATTCAAAAAACGGAAAAATTTTCGAGGACGCCGTACAACCCTACGAACAAGCTCTAAAAAGCAGCGGATATAAGTATAAAATGCAATTTGAACCAAAAGACCCAATAAATGAAACAACCCAGATCGAACCCACTTGCAGTGAAACAAACAACAAAAACGTGAATAATAACAAACGTAAACGGAAACGAAACGTCACATGGTTTAACCCACCTTTTAACAAAAACATAACAACCAACATAGGACAAACATTTCTCTCCCTACTGGATAAATGCTTTCCAAAAGGCAACAAACTAAACAAATTAATTAATAGAAACACCGTCAAAGTGTCCTACTCAACCCTCCCAAACGTAAAACAAACCATATCCAATCATAACAAGAAAATTCTGAATTTACACACAATAGAAAACAAAACAGAAAGCAATAAAAAGCTATGCAACTGCAGGAAGAAAGAAACATGCCCTCTCCGTGGCCACTGCCTAACAGAATGCGTAATTTATGAGGCAACCGTCAAAACGCACGACCCAGAAGAATCAAAATCATACATAGGCCTTACTGAGAAAGACTTTAAAACTAGATACAACTCACACACTTCATCTTTTAGGCTACATCACAAACGTTCCGCGACTAGGTTAAGCGAGTACATATGGACTTTAAAGGACAAACAAAAACTTTACGACATAGAATGGAGAATAATAGCTCAACCCCACCCTTTAGAACCCTCACAAAAAACATGCCAGCTCTGCCTCGAAGAAAAGGTGCACATTCTTTTTCGCACCAACTTACTAAACAAGCGGAAAGAACTTTTCAGCACATGTATGCACAGGCGGAAATTTCTCTTGGAATACGCGAACGGCGACAACAACACAGCCTAAGAACAACACACGATACCTGAAGATTGCAGCCTGCTGCATGAAACTGGCAGTAGTGTCGTGTAAGTTTTAAATCTAGATTGGATTAAAGATAAAATGCTCCTAGATTTCATATTTGTAATATAGATCTAGTTGAGCACTCTCATCTCTACTTTTTTTCCTAAAAAAGAAACTATCTATCTAGATCTATAGTTATATCTCTCTAATTATAGGCCTATCTCTTAAAGCTACGCAAAGGCATAGTTTTGCTTTCCCAAAAATTAGCACTTCAAATAATAAATAGCAATTCAATGTGTACAGACTGGGTTTTCCAAAAGTAAAATAAATAAACATTTGCATTTATAACCAATGTGGGTTTAACCATTAAATGTTTACTTAGATTTAATGTACATTTAGGACATTATTGTAAATTAGAAATTTCCCCTAATTATTATTTTCTCTTAAAAATAATATCCTAATTTTATATATCGATCACTCTTGCCCTTGGTATGAAAAATGTGTTTACTCCTCACATCATTTGGGTGACTTGGCCTTCTCTCTCAAAGCGGCCTCGGAAAAGACGAATTACACGTATTTATAATAAGTTTCGAATAAGTAAAAAAAATCGTGGTTAACATTGATTTTTTAAAGAAGGAAAACATAATCATTATAGCCTCAGGCACAGAAGCTTTTTGTTCAGTTTAATATTTCATTTTAATGAATTAAAACATGATATCTGTTGCTATTCTATTGAGCTTAGTTCAT